>PVLD010000979.1:0-230190 GCA_004027595.1 Dinomys branickii | reverse complement strand
TAAATTTGCATGTCTGTATATGGGTCCATACATCTACAATTCGAAGATATCAATGGATAAAGCAACAACTACTGTTGAGACCATATCACCTTGTCTATAGATTAGTTGTGATTGTACTATTTTCTATGATAATGGGTGTCTGTTTGTCAATATGTTTTTGTACTTTTATGTTTCTAAAATAAAAAAAAAAAAAACAAATCAAATAGCTTGATAACTGCCAATAAATATTTATAGAGTACATGAATAAATTCTTCAAGCAAGTGGTTGTTTCAGAACAGAAGTGTACGGCTTTGATTCACCACTTTAATGATTACGTACTTTTCTTGCTCAAGCATCACTTTGCTCCTTGAAACTGCAGCATTTTCACAAGTTTCTTTTATAAAGGGAGTTAAGAGACCAGGGACTCTCCAGATGCATGATCTTGAATCCCCCACGCTTGGTGCATGGTGTTTCTACCACCTCAGTCTCTGGTACTCTTCTGGGCACCAGTTAATCAGCAAATGCTATCAAATTTGACTCCTCAATGGCATCCACCCCACCCCTTCCCCTCTAGGCCATCCTTATCACCTCAGTTTCCCAATATCTGACCTTGGTTGGAGCTCACACGGCTATCTCCGGGCTCCTCCTCTCCCATGCACTCTCCAGAGCAGTTACCCATCTTCAAAATAACTCCAGCGTCTCCTCCTCTATTCAGATCCCCTGCCATCATGACAAAGTGCCCAGCCTGGCATGCAAGACCCAGGCACCTTTACCAGACACCCCTCTTGTCCTTCTTTGTCCCATATTCTATGGTCCAGCAAAGATAACTACTCAGAACCATTATTTCTTACACCTTGGAGCTTAGCATGTGTTCATTCCACTACTCCAAGACCCTTCTTTTGCCGAGCTTTTGTCATAGGGTCTCTATTTACTCTTTGGAACCTTAGATACACTCAGCTAACTTGCACCTCCTCTGGGACCCTCTGCTGGACTCTTGTACTCTGAGTTAGCTGTACTCCACACATACCCTGCTCATACCTCTACTTATACCCCTTATGCCACATTTTCTTCCCTATCTCTCCCACTGAACTGTGGGCAAGCACAGTGTAAAGCCCAAATTTGAACCCCTAGTCTTTAGCATTAATCTGGCATTGAGCAGGCACTAATGCCTACTAATTGCATTCACAGTGGAACACAGGAAGGCAGCACAGAAAATGATAAAAAATTACTTTTGGAAGGCTCTACCAGAGCGATCAGATACATGGAGTAGGAAGGTGAAGTGGATGTACGTTCTAGAATGAAGATAGTTCTCTCTTTAAAGTCAAAGAACACGCTAAATGGATTTAACACGCCTAGTAAATACTCGCAGTCTTGAGCCGAACGTTTCTGCATAAGCAAACGATTCCTAGATGCAGAACAACTTTTCTTCTTGTAGTTATTCCTGTCCTCCTCGACACCTACCACACTGCCTTGAACAATAAGTATTCTGGCTACTTGTTGATGTAACTTTTTCCACACCATTTTTGTATACGATGCAGGGCAAGAAGGCAGTACAAAAAGAAAGGGAAAGACCAGATGTGAAACTTTTGTTCACAGGAAACCTTTGGTTCACCTTTTTTTCCCTCAATTCTACTAGGGAAAAAAAAGCCACAGAATACGGACTCCTTAGGAAACCTAAATAAGAACCACAGATTGTACCCTTGACAACATCCTGGTTTTGATATCATTCTACAGTTACTGAGATGTACCACTGGGGAAAGTGGGCAACAGGACAACAGACTCTCACTATTTTTTTGGAAACTTCTTGTAATTTTGTAAATGTTCCAAAAGAAAAACTGAGCCCTATTTATCTGATTTTTTAAAAGCTCAAACTGTTTTTTAAATGTCATGAACCATTATTTACACTTCTGGGAAAAAAAGTGAAACACGCAGGACTGAGCCAGAATTGTGCCCCTATATGAGACTCAGGCTCTAGGACAGGATGAGGCCACGCCAGGCCGCCCCTCCTGCCATCTTAGACTAGGACTCACCTGTATCCAATGGCTCACTACTATTTTTCCTAAAAGCTGTGGTGAGGTGCTTAGTTTCACATGTCTCTGGATCTGCGTACAACAGCCTCAACACAGCACAGGCACTGTAGGAACAAGGCAGGGGTGGGAAGAGGAAGAGAGCAAATCCTGACAGCAGGGCACGGGGTCCTCTAGCGACATTTGCCTTTCTGAGCCCAGCCATCCCGGGCGCCAGGGCAGTGACAGCAAGCTGGTGAGGCAGTGTTTTACCGCTGCCTCCCAGAGATGCTCAGGCGCACCGGCTCAGGAGGGGTGGGTGCCATGAGCTGCTGGGAGCACCCGGCAGCAGACCCCTCTCCTCCTCCTGGCCACACCGAATGGGCTGTGGCCCCATTCCCAGCAGTGTCCCATGACCTTCTCTCTGCCCTCCCTCCTCATTCCATTCAGCATGAGCTCGTAGGATGACTAATTTTGTGTTCCTGACATTTTACTGTGTAGCAGTTGAATATTTTTGAGTTTTCCATCTTAGAAAACTAGTTGGGTTCCCTCTACTAGTCTTTTTTTCTAGATTTAAAAAATCCTCTTCAAGTTGCCTGAAACAGCAAAACCAAATTTCCTAGTGTTCACGGGGAGGTGTGTTTGCCACGCAACTGGCTAAGGTAACTGGCTCCTGACCTACATCAAAATGGGTCTAAGATACATAAAGAGAAAACTCCATTACATGCTGCTTAAGTGAAGAAATATGACTCAAATTCCAATAATAAACTTACAAACTGTAGGACAAATTTTGTGTTCTTGGCTTACAAAACCTGTTCTGCTCTTCAGAAAGGACAGGCAACAGCTCATGGTACCTTTGTGAGTAGAAGATGCCTTGCTGACCAGGAGGGCAGCTTCCCTGGAGAGCAGCAGCCTGTGATCTGTGATTGTGTCACACATGCACACACCCACAATCAGCAGCCATGCTAGGCAGATACAGTCAATAAAAGGACAGATAAATCATGAAAAAGTGCATTCTATAACCTTGGAGACCAACAGTAAAATAGATAATCCCAGGCATAACAGTTCTGAGGTCCCATAGTCTGAAAGAACTGAAAAACTGGAAGAAAGGAAACAAGATTCCAGCTTTATAAAGTGTTAGTTTCCCAACCCTTGGACCCTCAAAATAAGATGATATAGGAAATGCGTTATTTCTGCCAATAAAGCCAGAAAAGCATTTGTCTTCTATCTGGCAATATTAAAAAGCTATTACAAGGCACAGGAGCCTCTTCCAGAAGCAGAGAAGAGAATATGGGCTTCCTTGAATCAGAAAAAGTACAGAGTCTTCTAGAGATTCAGCTGCAGAAAACCATAAGGCTGGGGATATATAGATTTAATTACCATTTGTCAGGACAGGGTTGCTTGCGGAAAGCTTACTGTACTCGCATGTTTTTCCCACTAAACAGCGTGCTTCTCCAGTGTTATCTTCCCCTGAACTGATTGGAAAGTTCCAAGGAACACTACGGTAGAGATATTGGTAATTTCTTTCAGAACGTGCCTTTCATTTTCCCATGCTTTAGACAGGCCTCCCCATCCCATAAGCACAAACACTGAAAGACTCTTGCTGCAAACCCAGTTCTAGTGACAGCCAGGGAAGCCTGTTCAGCAAGGCGCTTATTGCAAGATTTGCCATTAAACCTGTCAAACAGACATATATGAAAAAACTGCTTCACTAAACAGCTGTTAAGTTTCATGAGCTTAAAAAGAAAATACCATCTAGCTATACGCTGTTAACTCCGAAGAAATTTGCCATTCGGAGTTAAAATCTGATCTGCCGGCGCACTTTTCCCTAAATCCTAACATTTGCTCTCTGCTAGGAAATGGCCGCCACGCGGCACCATCAGCAAATACTGGCTAAGAACGCACAGACTTATTCCAGCAGCGCGTCCCCCCTCTGCAACCCAGCGCAGAGCATCTGTCGCTTCGGGCTCTCACGCAGGAGAAAGAGCACTTCTCAGCGGTGTCGAGGGAAAATTAATGCGCAGATTCCTCTTTCCCAATGGTCAGACATTAATCAAAGGTTGCAGAAGAAAAGTGTTAAGCCAAATAGATTCACAGTAATGGGGCTAAAACAATTATTCAAAATGATTAACCAGTCACTGTAAAATAAAACCGTTGTAGCACTACATCAATGCCCAGCCAGAAAAACTATACCAAGGAGAAAGAACGTTCATTAAACAAGTTTTCTAGGAATTGGAGGGCACAAAGCGATACAGCAGATGTTTGACAGCAGGAAATTAAAAAGGTAACCTGAAAAAAATAAAAAAGAATTAGGGAGACACTTGCAGAGAGACAAGCCGGGAGTGTGGAACAAAGATGGTGGTGGAAAGAAATACATTCCAGTTCAGAGGTGAGACGGCAGGAGAAAAAGAACTGCAAAGAGGCCTGGAAACCAGCTGAAAGTGGTTTTTTTCTTCATGGGCAATTTCTAAGTCCAAAAAGTAATTTAAAAAAAAAAAAGACAGGAGCCTTTCTCCGGTGCATAGGTATGTATAATTTAAAGGGTTCCAGAGATACTCCTTAAAAAAAAGATTCTTGGATCTCAGGTAGAGACGGCAGAAGGAAAAGGGAAAAAACCGGCTGCCTGAGGTTACAGTCAAACAATGGCTCGGGATGGCAGGGTGAAATCAAAGACACCACAGCTCATCTCGGTTGCTGTGATTCATTGCCCGGTGGTGTCTCCCTCTAAAGATGAAAAGCCCATTGTCGGGTCACTCCTGTCGTTGTGATGGGAAATGAGGTGAGGAAACACTAAGTTCAGAATAATCACCCCTTAATTGCCGAGAGGTCTCCTAAACCTGTGAAGGATCGTCCTATTTCCTACATGCAGTGCATTTGATTTCCCTCTAGAGGATGCAGGAAACTGTACCCTTTGAAACAGATGAGAAGTTTTGGATAACATCAGATTCTATTGGAAGGCCCTGGGGTAATGAGTAGGCAACTCCAAGCCTGCACAATGGTGTCTGATACATTTAGTAGCAGATGAGGGGAAGTTTGTTGTGACAGCTGTGCAGAAAAAAAAAAAAAAAACAAACCCGAGGTTAGGTGGTTTGCAACATGAGAAGGTGATTTGGGCTGGAAAAAGCAAAGTCTTAGCAAGGGAGAGAGCACAGAAAAAAAAAATGGACAAAAGAACAAATAGAGTGACGAAAAGCAAAGTGTGCCCATCTTGTTGCGGGATTTTCTGCTATTGCCCCTCTGCGTGGGAAAAGCCTGCTGGCCAATCAGAATGACCCCTGAAGAGCAGCTGCACCATTAGCTTCTACAGGAGTTTAGACCTGGCCAAGAGTAGGAATAATGTACTGTTTTGGGGATACATACATACAGACTAAACCTAAGTTATTCTTGAGGATGATTTTACTCATCTGTCCTCCCAGGAGAGCATACATTCAGCCCTCTTCCCTCCATTCAGTAAGGAATGCACGCTTTTCTCATGGCTCCCCACCCACAGGGCACGATGGCAGATGCCGCCGCGTCCATGTTCTGCTCCATTCAGCCCCGCAGGTACTGCACTTGCTCCCCATCTCCCCTCTGCCTCCGGCTCTTGCACAGCGAGCCAACCATAACGAAGTGTCACAGGCAGCACATGAAAGACAGGAGCACGGCTAGGCCAGCATTGCAGGGAACAGACTAATGAATTGAGAGCAGGAAGATAAACACCAAGTGACAGAGATGGCGAGGAGAAAACCCTCCGAAAGTTGTCTCTGTGTAGTCTGCTTTGCAAGTCACGTTCCTCCCTTGATGGAGGCCGGAGAGAGGAAGAATGGAAGGAAGGAAACCACGGTGACCATTCCCCTGGTAGGTGATAGACTAGGTGCTTTTATGCACCTCATTTGCTTCAGTCCTTATAAGCACTCAATGAGAGAGATTATTACATCCAAACAGACTCAGAGAACTTAAAGGAATTGCTGATTGTCATTGAGGCAGCAAGAGACAGAAGCTGCTGACTCACGCTTTGGGAAGCCTTGCTGACCTCACAGTTGGGGTGGGTGGGGCCCTGAAAGTCCCAGCACTGCTCTGGTCTCCAGGGTTTCTCCACACTCCATCTCATTTTAATGGAACCAAGTGCTTAACGAAGTGAAAGGCTGGTAAACAAGACTATCCGTGGCCTACTTTCAGTACCCTACTGCAAAGTCTCCATGGCAGTAATACTACTATGTGGAATGTGGTTATGCGCTTGTAAAATAAGACGTTTAAATGCAAGTGACTATGCAGCACTGTTGCACTTTCCGTTCCCTGGTTGGAAGTTAATACTGGGCTGAAATGTTTACGTCTGTCTATGGGGTTTTGCTGGGTTCTTTTCTGTTCAGTAATGAGGAGGACGGTAAGCCCAGCTTAACAGACATCAGTGCTTCACCTTCAGTGTCACCACATCAAATATATTTTAGATGCTGTACATTAGCCAGAGCAATTAGACAAGAGAGAAATAAAAGGAATAAAGATATGAAAGGAAGAAGTAAAATTATCACTACTTGCAGATGACATGATACTCTGCATGGAAGACCCCAAAAACTCCACAAGAAGACTTCTTGAATTAATCAACACATTCAGCAGTGTAGCTGGGTACAAGTCAACACTCAAAAATCCAAAGCATTCATGCACACAAACAACAAACAGACTGAGAGAGAAATAAGGAAACCATATCTTTCACAATAGCATCCAAAAAACTGAAATATTTAGGAATCAATCTAACAAAAGTAAAAGATCTATTCATTGAAAACTATAGTACACTGAAAAAAGAGATCAAAGAGGATGTCAATAAATGGAAAAATATTCCTTGCTAATGGATAGGAAGAACCAACATTGTGAAAATGACCACACTACCAAAATTGTTGTACAGATCTAGTGCAATTCCCATTAAAATACCATTAGCTTACCTCCCAGATCTAAAGAAAACATTCCTTAAATTCATCTGGACCAAGAAGAGATGCAGAATAGCAAAAGCACTCCTGGGCAACAAAGACAAGTCAGGTGTTATCACAACCCTTGACCTAAAATTATACTACAAAGCTACTGTAATAAAATCCGCATGGTACTGACTAAAAAATCAACCAAAAGATCAATGGAACAGACTGGAAGAAACAGCTACAACCACAAACACACTCAGCTACCTAATCTTTGACAAAGGGGCTAAACAAACTCACTAGAAGAAAGCTAGCCTCTCTAATAAATGATGCTGGAAAAATTTTCATGCTACTTGCCAAAGACTGAAAATAGACCCAAATCTATCACCATGCACCAAACTCAAGTCAAAATGGATCACAGATCTCAATATTAAAACAGAAACACTAAATCTATTGGAAGAGAAAGTAGGTAAAAACTTTGAAGATATAAGGGTAGGCAGAGAGTTCATGAGCAAAAACCAAACTGCCTGTGAAATACTTCAGAAAATCAACAACTGGGATCTCATCCTACTGAGAAGTTCCTGCACATCTAAAGAAATCACCAGCAGAATAAAAAGAAAACCCACAAATGAGGAAAAAATTTGAGCTGACTGTCCCTTGGACAAAGGTCTCCTTTCTAGAACCTATAAAGAATTAAAAAACAGCAGCCCCCCCAAAATTCAAAGACCCAATCCAGAAACGGGCATCTAAGATGAATACACACTTCTCAGGTAAAGAAATACAAATAGCAAATAAATACATGAGAAAATGTTCATCATTTGTCATTCAAGAAATGCAAATTCAAACAACACTGAGATTTCATCTCACCCCAGTAAGGATGGCTATTGTCAAGAAATCAACCAATAACATATGCTGATGAGGCTGTGGTGAAATGGGAACTTTTCTCCACTGCTGGTGGGAAAGCAGACTGGTGAAACCATTGTGGAAATCAGTTTGGAGATTCCTCAGCAAACTAGGTCTGGAGGTGCCATTCAACCCAGCTATCCCCCTTCTGGGTATTTTCCCAGAAGATCTGAAAACATCATATCATAGAGATATATGTGCATCCATGTTTATAGCAGCATAATTGTGGTACTTTTATATAATGGAATATTATTCAGCTATAAAGATAAACTTGAGGCTTTTATAGGTAAATGGTCACAACTAGAGACCATACTTGTAAGTGAAATAAATCAGACCTCCATGCGTAAGCAATGTATTGTCTCACTAGCATAAGAACCTAAAAGAGTGAATAAAAATTAAGAGGTATGATACACATGGCGAAACAATAGGAAACTGCTCAAAGGTAAAGAGCAACTGGGATGAGGGAAAAGAGAAAAGAAAGAAGGTAAAATTATGTACCTATGTACATACAGGATAGCTAACATACTTGTACTACTGACTTCTATTGCTTTACTAAAAGAACCAGTTAATGATTAATTATTTGATCAATCTTGCATGTCTCTATTTGTTTTCCTAAGAAACCACTATGAAGATATCAATATGTAATACAACAACCATTATCAATTTCCTACCGCTTTGTCTGTAATTCAGTATTGTTTGTATTTTTTTTTTTTGCTATTTTGTAAATGGATGTCTGTTTGTTAATGTGCTTTCCTTCTTTTATTTTTTAAAATAAATTTTAAAAAATATTTTAGATACTCTAAACTTTGGAGAGTTTTTTCTTCTAGAGATGGGAATGAAACAAGGGCCAAGTTACCTGAGCCGTCCTTTTGGAAATCTTTATGGTTTCTGTATCATAGAACCCCACAGTCATGTTCCAGCAACTTTGTTCCAATGTCTGTTTCCAAGCTAGAAAGCACATGACCTGACCACCAGGCATGTTTGTACTAAGTCCAAGTCCAGAGCAGGGGAGCCCTGCCTGGGCAGAGCTCTGCTATCACCCCTGCCACTCCGTCAGTTAGTGAAGTCTGATCCACCCAGAAATCCAGCAGAAAGAGGTCAGCCAAATAGCTAAGTCCAGACTGCAATAAATCTGCTTCTAGTTACTTTTCTTTCACTCATTTAGGTTCAGATTTTTAACAAACACAGGTGCAAAGTCTGGTTATACTGAATGCCATGCCCAACATGGGAAGCCAATCATGGACTTGGAAAAAATAGCCTCTGGCAAATAGAACCAAAGCTGGACATGCATGTAATTCAAAGAGACTAAGGGCTGTAAAGAAAGGTTAATGTATCTCAATTTGTCTTGGCATTTGTGTGGCTGGTGCTGTATCTTAGAGCTACCAAAGCTTTCAGGAGTCTCTTCTTAATCTCTTCACTGCTTGGATTATATATTTCCTAAAGTAGACCCAAAACAACCAGAAACAGTTACCTAAATGCTATTGAAATAGTAGTGGAAATTTTAACAGCTCAGAAAGCTAATTGCTAATATACTTGTACTTTTTCACTTCATTTTTGATTCTTTGTATCATTGGTCCCATCATCTTTTTAGTGTTTTTACTGAGGTGTAATTAACATATAATAAATTACACATACTTAGAATATAGAATTTGATGAATTTTGACATAATTTTACATCCATGAAACCATTACCACAGTTTTATATATACAAACATATATATATACATATATATCTATATTAGTTGAAAGAATATGTATTTGAATATATATTCAATGGACATGTATTTGTTAACTAATGAATGTATGCTCAGTAAGTAAAACTGATGAATATAAGATAATGAAGACTCCCAAAGAGTTCTTCCTACCCCCAACACTTCTTCCTACCTTTTCTTTCCTGTACCTTTCTATACCCACCACAAGGAAAATAGTAATCTGCTTTCCTCTACACTATATTAGCTCGCATTTACTAAAATTTTATATAAAGGAAACCATATAGTTATATTCCGCTTATATCTGGCTTCCATGATCCAGTGTAGTTATTTTGAGATTCATATATGAGGGAACATGTCCCAATGACCTGTTTCTTGTTACTGAGCACTATTCCTTGGTGTGACTACACCAGAGTTTATTCATCCCTTCACCTGTTGATGGATGTTTTTATTATTTCTGATCTGAGACTATAACAAATAAAACTCTTATACATATTTATGTGTAAGTTTTGGTATCAACCATGCTTTCTTTTCTAGTACCAGAATGACATGTGTAGATTTTACTTTTTTAAAAAAACTGCCAAATTGGTTTTCAAACTATTTGTACCTTTTTACATTTCCAATACATAAGAGTTCTGGTTCTGCTATATCTCCACCAATATTTGAAATACTCATTTTATTGACCTAGTAATAAGTGTGTAGTAGTGTCTCATTGTGGCTTTACTTAACATTTCCCTAATAATGATAATGTTGAATATATTTTCAGATGCTTACTTTGTACTCATATATTCTTTCTAAACAGAAATATCTGCTCAAATCTTTTGCCTATGTTTTAGGTTATTTTCTTATGAGTAGGTCTTAGAGTTCTTTATATTTTGAATGTAAATCTCATATCAGATCTATGATTTTCAAGTTACATATGTATGTATCTTTTAAATCTGGTAGCAGCGTCTTTTAAAGAAGTATTTTATTATTCTAAGAAGTTGATTTTATCAATTTTCTCACACATATTATAAAACTGAAATAATCAATGCCGAATAATATGGCATTAAAGCAAAGATAAACAAATAGTATGACAGATTAGAGTCCAGAAATATGGGCTGTGCAAATGGGGCCTGTCTCCAGAGACAAACGGCGACCCATGCCAACACCTGTGTGGCGCGGCGTTTCCTGCCCGCACCCTGGCTATGCAACTGGGACCTTTCTCCAGAGACAAGGGCTGACCCGCCGCATCCCGGCTCTGCAACTGGGACCTTTCTCCAGTGACCTGAGACACCACATGAGCAGTGCAACCCTTCTCCTCTGGTAAGGTCTACACATGGGCTCTGCTCCACACCTTAGAGTTAGGAAGGACCTCCAACTGGGAGGGCCTGTCCCTGTTGGTGGTTGAGACCTCGGGGCTGGGAGGAGAGCCCTGCTCCCCCCGACCAGCTACCTGAGGATTCAGAAGCAGAAGCTGCTGCCTAACCACCATAGGTTTCAAGGCTGAGGCCCACATGCTTCCCGTCCACACACTGGAAACTCTGGTACTGAAGCTCAGCACTCCCCTACTATCACAGGTCTGGTCTGAGCTGTGAACCCCAGCAATTGCCTGGGGTCCCTTGGCCCAGTGGTCCACAGTCTGCTACCACACTGGGTTTAGTTTGACATCCCAGTAAACTAGGGTCCCCTGAGTCCTTTGTGAGCTGCCTGAGTAGTTAGTAGCTCAGCACTAGTCAGCTGACATTCAAAATGACAAAACAAAGGGGCAAAATGCAGTCTCAGAACACAACTCCACCCAGAACAAGTACAGGACACAATGACATAGGAGAACTAGGAAACTACATACCTAAAATTTCTGAAATGATCACATCTGAAGTAAAGAAACAACTCCATCAGGCCATAGAAGAGATTAAATCTGAAATAATCTCTCAGGCAAAAAATAAAATGAAAATAATAATGGAAGAAATGCTTCACACATACAGAGAAGAAACAGATAAAAGACTACAAGATCAAAGGCAACAAATGGAAATGTTACATGAGCAATTCAGGAATGAATTAGAACACATGAAACAGTCTCAAAGAGAATTCCAGGAAATGAAAACTGCCACTGAAAGCTTGCAAAACCACTTGAATGAATCCAAAGATAGAATTTCAGATCTTGAAGACAGCGTGACAGCTAATGACCATGAAAGGAAGGATCTCTGAAAGTCAACAAGGAACCAGGAGAAATCAATCCAACAGCTGCAAGATGAAGCAAAGAGAAATAATGTGAGAGTAATAGAAATCAGTGAAACAGCAGGAGGCACACACAAATGACATAAAAAGAATATTTGGAAAAATAATAGCAGAAAATTTCCCAAGCATGGTAAAAGATACTGATGTGCATGTAAATGAAGCATATAGAACTCCAATGAGCCACAACCCAAACAAAACCACTCCCAGGCATATAATAGTCAAGATCCCAGATATGCAGCAAAAGAACACAATATTAAAAGCTTCTAGAGAAAAGAAACAGATCACCTATAAAGGAATGCCCATCCAAATCACAGCAGACTTCTCAACAGAAACCATGAAATCAAGAAGAGCTTGGAGCGAGTTATTACACATTCTCAGACAAAACAGCTTCCAACCCAGACTGATGTATCCTTCAAAACTATCCTTCAAATTCAATGGAGAAATAAAATATTTCCACAACAAAGAACAACTGAAGAACTTCATGAGTGACAAACCAACATTACAAAAAGTACTGAAAGATATTCTAGACAGAGAAAAAAGTGACCACAATCCCAAGAACAATAGAAAGGAATCCTTAAGCAGAACAAGAAATTAAACAGCAAAAGTAGGAAAGCAACATCAAGTAAACAACATGAAAAGAATAAGCCAACGTATAACAGTTATAACCATCAATGTAAATGGCCTCAATTCACCAGTCAAAAGAAACAGACCGGCAGAGTGGATTAAGAGACAGAATCCCACAATATGCTGTATACAGGAAACACACCTCACTCAAAAGGAAATCCATGGACTGAAAGTCAAAGGTTGGAAAACAATCCTCCATGCAACAGGTTCCCAGAAAAAAGCAGGGGTAGCTGTTATGTTTGCAGACAATGTAAACTTCAAACTGATAACAATCAAAAGACACAAAGAAGGCCACTATATACTAGTAGGGGAAAACTACAAGAGGAAGAGATAACAATCCTAAACATGTATGCACCAAATACTGGAGCACCAAACTATGTAAGGTAAATCTTAACGGACATAAAAAACCAAATAAACAATAACACTATTGTAATAGGGGACCTAAATACCCATTTGATGCAAAGAGACAGGTCAACTGGACTAAAACTCAGCAAAGATATAACAGACCTGAACCAAATGTGCAAACAAATGGACTTAGTAGATGTTTACAGAGTGTTCCACCCCACAACACCAGAATACACATTTTTCTCAGCTGCACACGGGACTTTCTCTAAAATAGACCACATTCTAGCCCATAGGGCATACCTACCTAAATGTAAAAGGATTGAAATTATCCCATGCATATTATCTGACGACAGTGCAATGAAATTGGAAATTAACAACAAAGGGAATTCCAAAAACTCTATAAACATTTGGAAATTAGACAACAACCTCCTGAATAACGAATGGGTCACAGAGGAAATTAAACAAGAAATTTAAAAATACCTACAAACAAATGAAAATACAAATACAACTTATGGGAATCTGTGGGATGCAATGAAAGCAGTCCTCAGAGGGAAACTTATAGTGATGAACTCACACATAAAGAAAACAGAAAGCAAACAAATAAATACCCTAATGTTGCACCTCAAACTTTTAGAAAAAGAAGAGCAAGTCAAGCCCAAAGCCCAAAGAAGGGAGGAGATTATAAAGCTTAGGGCAGAAATTAATGCAGTTGAGATGAAGAAAACTCTACAAAAAATAAGTGAATCAAAGAGTTGGTTTTTTGAAAGAGTAAATAAAATTGATAAACCTCTAGCCAATCTTATCAAAAAAAGAAAGAACTCAAATTCATGCAATAAGGAATGAAAAGGATGAAATCATTACAGATCCTACAGAAATTCAAAAGAGCATTAATACCTATTTTGAGAATCTTTACTCCAATAGGATAGAAAACTCAGAAGAAATCAACAGATTCCTAGAAAGGTACAAATTACCAAAGTTCAACCAGGAAGATATAAAAACCCTGAACAGCCAATATCAATTAATGAGATTCAAAATGTCATTAAAAACTCACCGACAAAGAAAAGCCCAGGCCCTGATGGATTCACAGCAGAATTCTATAAAACATTCAGCAAAGATTTAATGCCAACACTCCTGAAACTCTTCATTGAAATTGAAAAGGAAACAATTCTCCCTAACTCATTTCTGGAGGAAAGTATTGTACTAATGCCAAAACCAGAGAAGAACCCAACCAAGAAAAAGAACTATAGATCAATCTCCCTAATGAACATATACGCAAAGATACTCAATAAAATACTAGCAAATAGAATGCAGCAAATCATAAGGAAAATTATACACTATGACCAGGCTGGATTTATTCCAGGAATGCAGGAATGGTTCAATATTCACAAACCAGTTAATAATAGACCATATCAATAGAGCCAAAGACAAAAGCCATATGATCATCTCAATAGATTCAGAAAAAGCTTTTGATAAAGTCCAACATGCATTCATGTTAAAAACCCTAGAAAAAATAGTAATAGATGGCCTCTACCTCAGTCTGATCAAAGCCATCTATGACAAACTAACAGCCAACATATTAAATGGACAAAAATTGAAAGTTTTTACTTTAAAGACAGGAACAAGACAAAGATGTCCACTGTCACCACTAGTATTCAACATAGTTCTAGAAGCGTTAGCCAGAGCAACTAGACAAGAGAGAGAAATAAAAGGAATATGGAAAGGAAAGGAAGAAGTAAAACTATCACTACTTGCAGATGACATGATACTTTACATGGAAGACCCCAAAAACTCCACAAGAAGACTCCTTCAATTAATTGACAAATTCAGCAGAGTAGCTGGATACAAAGTCAACACCCCAAAATCAATAGCATTCCTATACACAAAAAACAAACAGACTGAGAGAGAAATTAAGGAAACCATACCTTTCACAATAGCATCCAAAAAATTGAAATATTTAGGAATCAATCTAACAAAAGAAGTAAAAGATCTATTCAATGAAAACTACAGTACTCTGAAAAAAGAGATCGAAGAGGATTTCAATAAATGCAAAAACATTCCCTGCTCATGGTTAGGAAGAACCAACATTGTGAAAACAGCCATACTACCAAAATTGTTTTACAGATTCAATGCAATTCCCGTTAAACTACCATCAGTATACCTCACAGATCTAGAGAAAACATGCCTTAAATTCATCTGGAACCAGAAGAGACCAAGAATAGCAAAAGCAATTCTGGGCCACAAGGACATCAGGTGGAATCACAATCCCTGACCTGAAATTATACTACAAAACTACTGTAATAAAATCAACCTGGTACTGGCTCAAAAACAGACCTGAGGATCAGTGGAACAGTCTGGAAGATACAGCCACAACCACAAACACCCTCAGCCACCTGATATTTGACAAAGGGGCCAAACAATCTCACTGGAAGAACGATAGACTCTTCAATAAATGGTGCTGGAGAAATTGGCTTGCCACTTGCCGAAGACTGAAAATAGACCCAAATCTATCACCATGCACCAAACTCAAGTCAAAATGGATCACAGATCTCATTTTTAAAACAGAAACACTAAACCTATTGGAAAAGAAAGTAGGTAAAAATCTTGAAGACATAGGAGTAGGCAGAGAGTTCATGAACAAAAATGAAACTGCAAGGGAAACACTTCAAAGAATCAATAACCAGGACCTCATCTTACTGAAAAGTTTCTGCACATCTAAAGAAATCACCAGCAGAGTAAAAAGAAAACCCACAGATTGGGAAAAAAATCCTAACTGGCTGTTCTTCGGAGAAAGATTTTCTATCTAGAATATACAAAGAATTAAAAAACATGAACCTAACCAAATTCAAAGACCCAATCCAGAAATGGGCACCTGAGATGAATACACACTTCTCAGATAAAGAAATACAAATGGCAAATAAATATATGAGAAAATGTCCTACATCTGTGGTCATTCGAGAAATGCAAATGAAAACGACATTGAGATTTCATCTCACCCCAGTAAGATTGGCCAGCATCAAGAAATCATCCAATAACAAATGCTGGTGAGGCTATGGAGAAATAGGAACTCTTCCGCACTGGTGGTGGGAATGCAGACTGGTGAAACCACTATGGAGATCAGTTTGGAGATTCCTCAGCAAACTAGGTCTAGAGGTCCCATTCAACCCAGCTATTCCCCTTCTGGGTATTTTCCCAGAAGATCTGAAAACATCATATCACCATGATATATGTGCACCCGTGTTTATAGCAGCACAATTTGTAATAGCTAAATCGTGGAAGCAACCCAAATGTCCATCCACAGAGGACTGGATTAAAAAACTGGCATTTTTACACAATGGAATATTATTCAGCTGTAAAGAAAGACAAACTAGGGGCTTTTATAGGCAAATGGTCACAATTATAGATCATCCTCATAAGTGAGGTAAATCAAATGTGCATGTGCAAACAGCATATTGTATCATTAGTGTAGGAACCTGGAGGTGGGAATATAGATCGAAAGGTATGAAGGGAGACTGCTCCAAAGTAGAGAGCAATCGGGACGAAGGGAAGGAGAGGAGGAAGAGGGGGATAACTGAGTAGGTATGTTTGTATGTGCGAGATGGCTGACATGGTTGCACTATTGTCTCATGTGATTTTGATGTGTGGAACAATCGATGATTAGTTGTTTGACCAAGCTTGTATGCCTATTTGTATTGTGCTGAGCATACACTTTGAAGTTATCAATGTGTAATACAACAACCATTGTTGATCCCCTGCCACCTTATCTGTAGTTCAGTTTTTGTACTGTTCTTGTGCTACTGTGTGTATGTTTGTTATTGTTTTTGTTCTTTTACTTTTAAAACAGAAATGTGGGCGGCCACATTTATAAAGATGGCTGCGTTTTTTTGACAGACACCAAAGTAATTGAGCACAAAGGAAATTCTTTTCAGCAAACAGTATTAGAATAACTGATAACTCATATTTGTCAAAAGCTTGAATCCATATTTAGGGGCTGTCGTATTTCAAAATGTGTATGTTAAAGCTCTACCACCCACTACCTCAGAATGTACCATATTGGGAGACAGTCTTTAAAGAGGTAATTAAGTTGAAATGAGGTCAGTTAGGGTGTGCAGAATCTAATATGATTAATATCCTTAGAAGAAGAAATTAAAACACAAAGAGAAAAGAAGCCATGTGAAGACAGGAGAGAAGATAACCATCCATAGGCAGAGAAAAGGGATCTGAGAAGATTCAAACTCCACTGGCACCTTGACCTCAAACTTTTAGATTCCAGAATTGTGAAAACATACATTTCTACTGTGAAAGCCACTTTGTCTGTAGAGCTTAGTTATGGTAACTTCAGCAAACTAACACACCATACTTGCCACGATATAAATAATAGACTCAGTCTTGATCCTAGATTTAATTTAAAGTTAAACTAAATGACCTAAAACTTCAAGAATTTGTAGAAGAAAATTCTTATGACTTAGAATCATAAAATTTTTTCTTAGATAACACTGAAAGTTATTTTTTTAATTTTAATTATATATTAATACTTTTTAAACATTTTTCCTCTTTAAAAAAATCTTACACAAACCATCCATATGTTAAACATATAGTAGAACTTCTTTGGAAGGGGAGAAAGGATCTGGGTACTGTTTGCTTAGTCCTTCTATCACCTTCCTTTGTAGTTTTCTAAAATGACCATAGAGTGTGGAATCCCAAAGAATAAACTGTGCAAACCATGGAATTTTATTAACATAACGTTGGAATCTACTCAACATAATCACTAACTTTCATTGTGATGCTATTATGTGTTATATAATGTGATAGACACATGGTTATATTATTTTCTCTTTTAATTCCATTATGTACATGTACACGGGAGGAAATGAATGTTCTCACAGCTGGTCCTCCCACACTGGGAATATGGACCTCACTTTGACCTCTGAGCCCATGCTCTTTCGAGTTGCAGTGATCCAAGTCACATGACACATAGCAATTTGAAACCAAATGTAAAAGATAAGACCATCAACTGCATAAGATAGAAACCACATATATAAAATTATTGTGCATCCTTAGAAAATGAAAAATTATATTTCCCTGAAAAAATTAACTCTAGCTAATTCATAATGAAAGTCCAGGATATGACAGTAGGTGAGATCACAGTTGTACATGGCAGTGTTATAGCCATAGAACAAATATTTCTGGCAAGCTCCTCCCAGATGCACATTCTTTCTTGCTATCAAGCAAGTGACACACAGGCATCTGCGGATAATGGAACCCATTTTGTTAGGGCCTGAGCTGCATTAGAAGAGGGGCAGAAGGGCAAACTTGTTAAAAATATTTTAAGGTCGTGCAAATGGAAAAGAGACTGAGCTTTGATTAGATCCGATTTTTGATGCTATTAGTGGAGATATGATAATATCTAAACTGCATCAAGTGCTAAGGACAGTATGCATTACCTCATTTAATTTCTGTAACAATCCTATGAGCCAGGTATCATTAACCAAATGTGATAAGATGAAAATGGGGTTTAGAGAAAATAAATGATGTAGTCAAGGTCACAAGTACACAAGGAACAAAGCCACAATTTGCACCCACATTTGTGATTGCAGAGCCAGTGCTTTGAACTACTAGGACAGCAGAGGAAGAACAAAGGATACAGGAAATCTCTGGAGCTTCCCCTTGTCACTTTCTCCCCCTGTTCCCTGTTCCCTGGGGGAAGCAGTCACTCCTCCCATCCCCTGAGGGGGTTCCCTGTGGAGAAGTCAGTTCTGGAAAGCTGGGAAAGGAAAACCGAGAGGGGTTTAGATCACAGGTGCATATCTACCCAGAGGGCAGCAGTCTCAGCTGCAAGGCAGCAGCCCTGGCTCACAGAGTACCTGGGTCTGAGGTGCTCAGGCTGGCCAGCACGGATCTGGAGCTGATGCGTGCCTTTCTTCTCACACGCCAAAAGCCCAGCCCAAAACTACCTTGGACCAGGAAGGCCTCGGAAGGATGGGAACATGCTTGTCACCCGCCACTTTGGCAGCGGTGCCTCACTGCAGATTGAGAAGGCACGTTTTCACCTGAAAGTCATTAACAGTTCATTCCCTATGAAATGTGCCACAAGATGCTCAGCCACCCAACAGTTTAATCAGCACACATCCTGACTGAGACTTTTTTACAGCTTTCGTTTTGCTAGTTAGGAGATTTTGCCTCTCTCTGACAAAGCTACAAGTTCCATATTTTTGCCCTAAGGCTAAAATGTAAATCATTTCTTGGTATACCACAACTTCCCAGTGCTGACTATAAAAGGCAAAGCTGTACAGCATTTAAAATTAAAAACATCATTTTCCTAAATGTGTGTATCATTATGCTGTTTACCAATGTGCTTTTGCTGGTTAAGTCCCAGTCCCCGCGTATTTCAGTCAAAGGCCTGCTGGCATCATGATATAAGCTAACAACTGGAGCCTACAACTTGCCACGGGTTTTCTTCTCTTTGGGCTCTCTCGTGAGTGCTTCAGTTACTTCATGGGACTCAGAATGCCAACTATAATGCCTCATAACTAGCAGGGCTGAATTCATGCCCGTTAGGTAAGTCCTCCCCAGGCCCTTGGGACACTGAGGCCAGCCCTGAGAAGGCACATAGGTGGAAATATGGGCTGTAAGATCAGACAGATATGATTAAAAATTTAAGCTCCCCCAGCTGAGTTTACACACATTTTTTCATCTCTTGGAACTTGTGTTTCCTCCTCCACAGTGTGAGACTGATGTAACCAGACTTAGATGGTTCTTGCCATGTGGGTTTCCAGTAGCCAACAGGACATAAATCAAGTGTTGCTTAAATGTTAGTTCCCTCCATGTTCTCTGCCCCTCTTATTCACCTGGCTTCCAATTCTGCCCCTGGCAATAGGCCCCAGACCTATAGCAAACACAGGGAGAACAGAGTTTGGAACCACCGTGCAAGAAATTATGATCAATGGTACAACTTTTTAAAAGCTGTGCTGTGCTGACCATCTTCATTGGTTTGATCCAATAAAGCTAAGAGGATTACATATAGCTGGAAGCAGGGATTCTAAACTTTTAGGGAAGTCTATAACTGCAGCTGCACGAAGACTGGCTGTGTGATCTTGATTAAATGCCTTAATCTCACTAAAGTGCAGTTTCCTCATGTGTGATTGGGAGAATAATAGGAATGCTTCCTTAGCAAGGCTACAAAGAGTATTAAATGAGAAGATATATACCAAAGGCCCAATACAACAGCTGGCATGCTGCAGATGGAACAGCGACATATGCCATATGAGCTGAAGACATGGCTCCTACTCAGCCTTTTCTACTTTACTTTCTGTATGACTTTGGGCAAGTCACTCAAATGTCCTGTATCCCAGTCTCCTCATCTATAGAATAGGAGCAATGATAAAGTCTCAGCATTCTGAGACTCTAGGATGGTAACTGGGTGTAGAAGCACTCTGTGAAAGATTTGGTGCAGCAAATTTAGAAAGCATTATTATTACAATACCTAATGTTATAGAAATGTTAATAGTTGCTAATCATAAGGTCCTTGGGTTCATCCAGAAATCAAGCTGGTCTGAATAACGCTTAACTGAATGAAAAAAATTCAGCCCAGAAGCATCCATTAGCCAGGAAATCACACTTCAAAGAAGGGTTTTAATGCTTCATACATATTTATGCAGTCTATTTTTGATTTGGAAATTCAACAGCCCATTTTCCTAATACTAAAATCTCTTCTCTCACTGGAGATTTGGAAGAAAAGAATGAAAGGAGACGAAAGGATAAGCTGAGCCTCCTGAAAGCAGATGAAAAGTAGGGCAGGGATGGTGCCCAGTGAACAGGTGAGTCTGTCCTTTGGATCCTGAGCTGCATACTTGTAGCCCCAGGAGACACGACTAGATAGGGCATTAATTCCCCACCAAGAGACCAGGACCAAAGGGATGGGACCTTCATAATAGTCATCTGGGTTCCAAATTCATCGTGTCCTTTTCCAGGACTTGCCTTTGGTATAAGAAAGAGTAGCAGATGTTCACACCTATCTTCTTCCTGAAGCTGACCGGCTTGTTACTAGATGTGAATTGAACACCTATTACCTGGGGATTATAGTCAGACTTGCCTCTGCCATTAAAGAAGTGCCTTATAATCTAATGGGTCATGCTGAGATTGTTATGAGTAATTCCCAATATAAACAGTAAGCTGGGATGTGAAGACTGTAGGAAGACACATAAAGGACTTGTGGGATAAACGCATTCAGAAAGAATCCAAGATGAGTGAAGTGAGAGCAAACTTAGCCCTAGGATGGATTAAAATCACACACAAAAAACCCACAAAACACGGAAAGCAAGATAATAAAATAATAACAAAAGAGAAAATCAAAAGCGTCATCTGAGATGCCCAGGTCATCAAAATTCACTAAAAGGCCAGTGGTTAGACTTCTAAACACAGCAGCAGGTAACAAATTAGATGTATAAAATGAGGATGCACCCATTCCCCTTATGTAAAAAGCAGGTGCCCATATTTATGTGTGCACACTTGCGTGAGCGCGCGCACACACACACACAACTTCAGAAAGTTAAAGATCAGAGAAGAGCCACTAACAATGGCTACAAAGAAATTCCAATGGTTGGTTGGGAAGTTCACTTAAACTATAAATCTCATAATTGATCTTCATAAGCAGACAAAATGGGTGGTCCCAAAGAAGAGAGGAAAAGATCTTGATGACCCCTACACTACTAGGGCCTACACCAAGTTTTCTAAGTAGGGGCTGCAGTGTCACAAATATGGTGAGCAGCACCTGGTTTTATGGGTACTTTGTATCCGTGGACTTCTGCACAAACCCGTCTTCCTATCTCATGAGCTCTGTTTATCTTACTCTTTTAATAGCAAGATAATAAGTACAAGGGGAAACACAGAGATTCGGAAAAATTTTGTAGATAAGAAAAAATCACTTTCGGGAAGGGCATGTGAAAGAGTATTTCATGTTTTGCTCGATTTAAATAGTTTCAAACTGCATGCAACTTTACAGTGGAAAACTACAAGCACTGTTTTAAGAGGTAACAAAAGAATTGCCTAAACTTTAGAAAAATGAGAAACTTCAAGGTGCAACCGTAAGTTTAAAAGCATATTTAAAATAATCAAGAACAGGGATGAAATTAGAGAAGATGGAATTTATGACAGAACAGTGCTTCTCAAACTTTCATGTGCAGGTAGGTCACTAAGGGATCTTGTTAAACTGTATATTTTCATTGAGAGTCTGGAATGGGACCCAGATTCTGCATTTCTAACAAGCTGTTAATGATGCTGAGACTGCTGGTCTAAGGGCTGTGTAGAGAGAATACAGAGAACAAGCTTGAAGAACTCTCCCAGAATACAGAGAAACACAAGCTAGGAGAAGGAAGAGGATAAGTGGTATGAACACAGAAAAAACATCCAATTAAACTGAAGGGAAAAGAACAGGATTGACGGTAATACTCAGAGAAAATGGAACTGGAGAAGAGCTGCCCAAATGAGACAATATCCCAGGTTGAACCAAAATCATTGAAAGATCACATCTATATAAATTTCTGAATTTTGTTTTGAAAACACACACACAGACCCAGGGAAGAAGAAGGGAGGCATGGAACACAAGGCTGACTTCAGACTTCTTGCACAATATTCTGTAGAATATTTGTCAACCAAATATTTTAAAAAAATATATTATAATGTGGTTTTCCAATTCAGGAAGTTAACTGATTTTTCATATACAACTCTTCTTCCCCTTGCAAGTCCACTGAAATAATAATTTTTAAAAGTACAAAAGAACCCAGGCATGGTGATACATGCCTGTACTCTTAGCACTTGGGAGGCAGAAGCACGAAGATTGCTGCAAGCTCAAGACCAGCTTGTATTCCATAGTGAGTTCAAGATGAGCCTCAACGACAGAGTGAGACACTGTTTAGGAAAAAGACATCAGCTTGTTATCTATCTTAGTTACTTTCATTGCTGGGACACAATGTCTGACACCCACAATTTCAGAACCTTTAAGAAAAGGTTTATTTTGCCTCACAGTTTGTAGAGGTTTCAGTCTGTAGTCAGCTGGCTCTAAGGCAAGAGGGCATCACAGATAGGCATAACAGAGAAGGCTTGCTCAGGGCATGGCAGGCAGGAAGCAGGGCAGAGATCAAGGGAGGAGGAGGGCTGTATATCATTCCATGTCACATCCACAGTGACCCACTTCTTCCTACCAGGTCTGCCTACCAACATCACACCCATCTCTAAACCCATCAATGGACTAATCCAGTATCACACTCCTACAATCCAATCATCTCCCAAAAGCCCCCCCTATGAGCCCATGAGGCTTTGCGGGATATTGAGACATAAACCATAACAGCCTCAGACTTTATCAATAATGGAAGATGCCAAAATATAGAGGAGAAATGATTTCAAATTGCTAGGAGGAAATTCTTTTGAATGTACAATTCTATACACAACAAAATTACCAATGAAATGCTAGGACAAAATAAAGACTTTAAGACAAGGACTCAAAAAGTTTACCTCCCACATACCATTTCTGGGAAAAAACATCTGCAGGTGAGAGAAAGGAATTTCTTAAAAGTAATGAACAGGATGTAATAAATTTTGGTTCCTAATGCAGATGAAATAAAGACAAATACCAAAATGACAGATATGAGACAGATCTAGAAATAAGGCAATTTTTGCTACAGCATTCAACAGACAAATGTAAGGTACTGATAATATGTTATGATAATATGTTAGAAAGGTTTATGTTTCTAACACAGAAAGAAAGAAAACAATGGGAACTGAAGCAAAACAAAAAATTTCCAAGGGTGGTTCACAGAAGAACTCAGTTAAATTCATGGCATGAATCCCAATAGTAGATAAAATGAATATTTAGAAAACAAAAAATGAAAAAATTATCGAGTCACGACCATGGGAACATTTTTCTTAAAGGGGCATGGGTGCATTGATTTGCACTGATTTCTCTACATAGTCAATTTTCTTACCAAGTACATAGTGAATAACTACCTGACTACAATATTAAAATGCTATGAGATTTTGACTTTGAAGATTAACCTATTTAAAAGGCATAATTTTAGAAAACAGAATGCTCTAAACCGTTCCCACAAAGAAGTGGTAAAGCAGCTAAAGCAACTCATGCAACAGAGAAAGGGAGGCAGGAAGAACGCTCAGTTAGGAAATTCGTTTCCCGCCTGCGTAGTTCAGATAGTAAATTCCCCCCCTAAGGCCTGTGTGTGAAAGGCTTAGTCCCCAGCGTGGCGCTTTTGGGAGGCAGTGGAAGCGTCAGGAGGTGGAGCCTACAGGCGAAAGCTCAGGACCCTGAGGGCAGTGCTCCAAGCGGGGTAGCGGGGGATGGTAGAACTCCTGCTCTCCCCCTCTGCTGTGCACAAGGAGAGCGGTTTTGCCCACAACAGGATCCCACATGAGGTGCTGCCTCAGTAGGCTCAAGTCAACGGGGTCAATCAGTCATGCACTGAAATCTCCAAACTTTCAGCCCCAACAAAACTGTTCTCTTATAATTACCTCAGGTTTTCCGTTACAGTGATGGAAAGCTGATTAAAACACCATTTTAAATAATAACAAGTTGGATCAGGGATATAGCTCAGTGGCACAAGTGCCTGCCTAGCAAGTGCAAGGTCCTGAGTTCAATTCCCAGTATCCAAAACAAAATAGAGTAAAAAAATATTTAGCCTTGGTGAATTAAGAAGTTGAATTATTTTTAAAAAATTAAAAGTTTAGAGCTGAGGATGTAGTTCAGCAGTGCAGCACTTTCCTGGCAAGGGCGAGGCCCTGAGTTTGATTCCTGATACCAAAAAAGAAAATAGTAAAAAACAAAACAAAAAAGCCCTTAAAAAATTAAAAGTTTATTTACCTAAGAAAAAAGTAAAACTTGGAAAGGAGAAGGGGTAGTATAAATAAATAATTTAACCTGGCTCAATCTTTCCTATGGAAGAATCAGTAGATAGTGCATGTCCACAGTTATTAAACTAAGAAGGAGACATAAACATATCATTTAGAGTTATTAAGGTAATCACCAAAAGAAATAAAAATGACACAAAGTATTTGAGATTAATTGCCACTGAAGTGTAACACTGAATGTGGGGAGTCTGAAGAAACATTTTCCTTTTCATTTAATGTTCTTTTGTGGTATTTCTTATAACCAGGTATAGGTATTACTACTAGGGTTTACTTTTTTAAGTTAAAAAGTTACAATTAATACATAAGGCTGGGGATGTAGTTCAGTAGCACAGCACCTGTCTGGCAAGCATGAGGTCATGAGTTCAATTCTCGGTACCAAAAAAACAAAGCAACAAAACAGACACAGTTAATACATTATAGTCATACAGTCACTGCAAATATTATGGCACAAAAATGTAAAAAGTTAAAATTTGCTAGATGTGGTTGCATACTCCTTAATTCCAGCAAACCAAAGCAAGAGGGTTGTGAGTTTGAGGTCACCCTACATCACACAGCAAGCTCAAGCACAGATTGGACTACATAGCATGATCCTATCTCAGAAAAAGCAAAAACAAAAAATTATCAGGAAAATAAATAAAAGTTGACAGAATTTCAATCTGAGAAGGGTACACTTACCATTTCCTGTAATAGATCAGGTAAGCCACAATAAATAATTATTCTGAATTAATAACTATACAGTTTGTGTCTTCTAGAAAATGTACTTTAAATATATAGAAAATATTTACAAGAACTGTCCATTTAGTTGATTGCATAATAAACACTAGAACTATACAAATAGTAAAAATTACATACCATGTTCTCTAATCACCATAAAACTGGAAGTTAATGACAAAATAATATCCTGTGAATAACTGTTTTAAAGCTACTCTCTTAATTATTGCATCAAATGAGAAATTTAAATTGAAAGTAAATTCTATTTTAAAATAATAAAAATATCTTATATTCTTATGTCTGGTGGACTGAGCAACTTCACTGAAGATAACACTATGTAATGTAACAACCATTGCAAATTCCTATCATTTTCTTTTGAGGTCATGTATCGTTTTTGTGTTGTTTTGATTTTGTCTTCATTGTTGTTTCATTAGTTTTTTTAATTTTTAAAATTAAAAATAAAATAATAAAAATAATAAGTGAAAATGTATACATTCCTGGCAAGGCTGCACCAAAAAGCCAAGCCCACTTAGAATAGCTCTGGAAGGAAACCCATGAACTTGGTAACAGTGATTACCTCCAGGAAGGAAGCACAGGGCTGAGCAGGGGAGGAAGGAAACTCTAGTTACTCATTTAGTAGGCTTCGACTTACATACCATGTGCCTAAAAACACAGAAAAACAGAGGTTGAAATCAAACTGATAGACAAATATTTTCAGTTATGATCTAAGAATTGTGTTTTAGATGTACTACTTGATCAAGTCAAGAAGCAAGAAAAAAAAGGACCTGGGAGGAAAATAGGAAGAAATAAAAGTTAAACTTCCAGGAGAAAACATAAATTTTTAAACCATAAAACAAATGGATAAAAAAGGAGAAGTGGTTTTGTGGGGGGAAAGTTTTCAAACTGATAAAATCGTAACAAACCTAAATTTTAGAAAGAAGATGAGAAGCAAGGTAGGAGGTGAAAGAGTTCATGGTTTGTTGTCACAGACATGCTTGTTTCATCCATCTGGTACAAATAATCTCATCTCACTTGTTTATCAATGAATAAGTAAGATACGTTTTAAGAATCAAAGAGAATTCTATCTGTAGTTCTGTTATAGATTTAGAAATCTCAATAAAGTGAACCATTTTGTAGAAATCTGAACTACCTTGATCCCACGGATGGGGAAATGTAACTAAGGAGTAATGTGCAAAACTCAGCCTAGGCCCAGACAACTTTGCAGGAAACTTACAAAATTCATATTATAGCATCCATTCCAAAGTATATAAAATTATGAAAAGCGATCCCTGATGCCAAAGAGCGACAGTGACTGGTATTTTCTAAAGAGGGTTCTACGAAAAGCAGTGTCCCACTCTGAAGAAGGAGCAGCTTATTATGGATTCGCTGAGAAAGTGTTCTCCCAGTGATTATAGCTTGGCTAGCATCCTAAGGTCTCCCCGATGCCTGAAGCAAAGACGTTTGTTAAAACGTTTTAATCTGCCTTTCTCAAATGCGTGTGACCACAGAGCCATTAGTTTTCTTCGTCATGTTCCTTCTCACAATGCACTTCAAGAAATGCTCCTCTGGAAAAAGTTTCAATTATGAATGCAGTTCATTGAACTTTATGTGAAACTTCAAAATAGTACAACAGTAAAATTAAATCACAGTATATTAAAGGAATAAGCCAATGCAATTAAGTAGGGAAGTTGCCTTGAAAATGCAAGAATTGTTTAATATTAGGAAATATATTAATATAACTAACATAATATATGACACCACTAGATCAAATAAGACCACATAATTATACAAGTACAAAAGATCATTTGAAATATTGAATACTTTTTTCTGATTTTTAAGCCTCTTAGTAAACTAGGAAGCAAAATATACTTCCTAAACTTTCGGGCCAAATGTCAATGGCTCTTAGCAGCAAATTACTAAGGCTGCTCTCATTAAATCAGAGGGAGGCAGGGATTCCTGCCCATTACTCACAGGCAAGAAAAGACACAAGATAAAACCAGTTGGTAACTTAAATTTTTTGCACAAGATAATATGATTATTTTTCTAAAAAATACAAAAATATCAGAGAACTATTATAGCCAGTAATAAAACTCAACAAAGTAGCTAATTATAAAATACTCAGTTTCCTATATACTGTTGTGTTGGTTTGGGGGTTACTTTTGCAAGAGGAACAATACAATACAGGACACATTTTATATGATTATTTACCCAGTTGTCACCCAGAGAACAATATACAAAAGAGTACAGGAAATCTGTGCACACACTATAGACCAAAAATCCAGGTGAGGGCCTGGATCCCGCAATAATGTCCTGCATGAGTCCAGCTTAAGACCTAGAGCTCATAACAATGCCTCGTAGAAGTCCACCTGGAGATTCAGAGCCCATAGCAATATCTCATACAGGGCTGTTTCATGGATCTGCGCTGGGAAGGCCCAAAGGTCAGTGGTGGAATCTAGGAAGTCTGTGCTAGCAGGATGAGGGATCTGTACTGGAGCCAGGAAGCAATGCTCAGAAGAACCAGAGTTCCCCCTAAAGGTACCACAGCCGTTCTCAGCAACAGTAAGGTCCTGAGCTCCTCCAGTGGTCAAGATGGTAGAGTTCCCATAAGGCAAGCCAATGCAGCAAGCTTCTCCAGGAGACTGGCAGTGCACCATCTTCCCCTCTGGAGCCAGGAAGCGATGCTCAAGGTGAAGACCAGAGCTCCCCCAAAGTGAACCAAAGCCATTCTCAGCGCTAACAAGGTCCCGAGGTCCTCAGAGGATGAAAACAGCCAAGTTCATCAGGAAAACCAGCATGACGAGCTCCTCCAAAACAACCAACAGCTCCCACCAGCTCCAACAGCCTTTCTCCACTCCCAACAGCCACAACTTTTCCTTCTCCAGTTCTGCCTCTTATGCTGCTGGCAACAGTCCCCAGGTGGGCCTCCCACACCCAGCACCATGCTTACTCAGTTCAGCTGGGGCTTATAAGTTGACCACCAGTTATCAATCCACTACAGTCAATAATCAATGAGAAAATGTAATGAGGGGAAGGTTCAACTCACAATGTTTACAAATTATAAATTACTTGAGTGAAACCCTGAGAGATGAAACAGTTTCATAAGAAAACTTAAACAACTAGAAGGATAAAACATGCTCATAGAGGGACAGATTGAATGGTGAAATAGTGTCCATTATTTCCAAATTAATTTGTATTTTTGACATAATGATGAGCATTGTATTTGACAAATACTGGCCAAGCACTTGTACCACTGAGCTATATCACCAGCCCATTGTATTTGACAAATACTGTATGCAGAGACAACTAAATTTTTGAAAAGTAAAATCAGTAGAAATATATGCTGACTTAATAATAAACTGCATTTTAATCTATAAATAATTTAAAAGGCATAATCTTGGCATAAGAATCAATAGGCAAATCAATTCAACAAAACAAACAGGCCTGAAATAAACCCTTGTATATGTTATAGCTTAACATGTGACCAAGTCTATATCACAAGCCAATATGTCAACAAATGGGTTACTCCCTAAATGCTTTGCATAAAATTAGTTCAGTATTTTTTGGGGAAAAAGTCAATTTATGCTCTCACATTTATTAATGGTCTCACAAAAATGGATTCCAAATAAATTTTAGAATTATATACAAATATTTTCTTAAAGCAGAAGAGGCAAACATCTGTCAAATTTTGGAGAGGGAGAACTTCCTAAACATCACACTACAATAAGAACTCACATGAACACAGTAGGATGACATCTGAGTCATGGAACCTATCTCTCAAAACACTTGATGAAATTAACAAAAATAATGAGTGATGAGCCAGAAAGAGGCCATAAGCATGGTGACAAAGAAAAGGGTGCAACTTCATACTAAGGAAGGGCTGTGACTTCTTCTGCTGTCTGAAAAGTGAAAGCGAAAGAGAAAAGATATCAGGATCAAAAGAGTCAAGAAGTGGCTACCCCACCAGAGTAGTTCCAGCAGAAGGACAGGGAGGATCATGAAAATCAGCACATTCACAGATCTTGCCAAGTACTGCCAAGTTTATGGGCCTATTCGCTCAGTCGCTGTAATTTGCTAACATGTGATTCCTGTAACCTATTCCAAAAACAACTCCTTCAACCTGTACAATATCAACCTGAAGGAGGTATCCTTTCTTTCTTTCCCTTTTTAAATTTTTTATACAAGGAAATGAACCCATGCATGCTGTGAACACCATCCCCAGTGCTCCTCTCCTCTAAACCCCTGGTTTGAGATGAGGTCTCACTAACTTGTCCAGGCAAACTTAAACTCATGACCCTCCTGCCCCAGCCTCCCATAGTGGCGGAATTCAGACACACACCACTATTCCCAGCTTAGGTATTATCCTTTCCATGGGCAATAATCTTGAAAAATAATTAGTTCTTTATAAATCAAGTAGATACTGTCTCTTATAGAAAATCTGTAACATCAAGAGAGGAGTCTCTCAGCAGTGCACACCTGTGTCCTTTATAAAATTTGACCAAACTCTGCCTATCACCTCACAGATAACCATATAAAACTTGACATGTTATGTACCTCTTTCTCTCTCTGTGACTGTATCTCTGCAATATTTTTGAATGCCTTTGTAAAATTGCATTGTGATAGATGAACCAATTTGAATGGCTGTCTATTTGTATACTACGCCCTTTATGTTACTTCTAACTAAACATCCTATACAAATAAATATCTTGATATATTTGTCAGATTACTTCACAAAGAAAAATCCATGGAAGTGGCATTGCTGAGAAAAGAAAGTACAAATATCTTTAAGATCTTTAATATGTATCACAAAACTGCACTCCAGAAAGATTGTACCAATGTATACTTCTGTCCTCCCCACCAACAGTGCAATGTACCTGCCACCTCACACCTGAGCCAACACCCAGTACTGTACTCTAACCCTTTCCCAAGGGCTGTGCCTTGCGTTGCTTTTCTTCTTAAGGTCTCACTAGGCCTCAAGTTAAGAGCCTGCATGGCCCACTTCACCACGGAAGCTAATAGAAGTGTCAGCCTTCCGAGCTCTAGGGTCCTTCCTTCTCTCACTTTCAACTCTGGAAGCTTCTTGTTTACTGACAAAGCATTTCAACAATTTCTCAGAACAGAATGAAAAACTGTGAATTGCTGATTTCTGATCCTTGCTGCCTGGGCTATCAAAGCAATGGCCCTAATCCAGATGTGAGACAGACGTGAGTCTATTAATCTACAGAGGGATCTCCAAGCTTTTCACATAGCCTCTGAATCACTCTCAACATTAGAGCACCTCTTGACAGCTCCTCGACAGAGCTGAACTATTTCCCAGAGAGCAAGGAGAAAAGCCAGATCATGTGGCCAGGCTGTCATAGCTAAACGGCAGCATGTGAGACCCCATCCATGTTCTAGGCACTGCAGAAGAAGGAAAGGGACAAGTTTCCCAGGAGGTAGAGATATTAGTCAATATGAGACTCAAGAAATGTCAATTACTGAATGCCAACTTTGTGCAGGTCCCACAGAGACACCTGGATATAAAGCTGAGAGAGACATAGCCTAGCAAAAAGGGTAGAGACAGAAGAATTGCTACTACTGTTATGTTCAACATGAATTATAAAATACATTACAGGCAGATATTCCAAGTACCATGGAAACCACAGAAGAGGGATACTATTGGTTATTTTTTGCCAAGGAAGTCTCCCCAGTAAAGGTGACAAATTTGCAGGGTTTTGAAATGAGTAGTTTCTTTTTCAATAGAAAAAGCTTAAGGAAAGCTGCTCAGACAGGGACCCACAAGGTGCCAGGCCCGGCTACCAGCGGTGTGCACAGAAAACACTGGTGCCCTACCTGCCCAGCCAAGGGTTTCTGCTGTTTAACCCCATAATTGCCAGCTGTTATAATCTGCTGCAGATCTGTTTTATTTTAATGTAATATTTAGAATTTTCTGAATTTTAAGTTGTTCATGTACAAAGATTTCTCTAGCACTCTGTAAGTAATACTGGAACATGTCCTCCACAGATGCGGGAGGATTACTGTGGTGACCTGTTTTTACACACCACAGAGAGACCTTCAAGAAAGCACTTGACAAATTGTTTTTACAAGATTTAAAAGGACTACTCAAAATAGAAGTAAAGAATATCTAAAACCTGTCTCGTATACTTCAACCGCCACTACTGAAGACCTGGAGAGATATAGTACTGGGAGATATGGGTGGGTCAACAGAACCTTCTGAAAGTGCTATGCTTTGGACTGGCCTTTCCGAGAAAGGGAGTAGTTACTGAAGGAGTAGCAGTGAGGACAAAAAAAGTAAGTGAACAGAAGCAGGATCTGCAGAGGGGCCAGCTTGATAAGACTGCGGCTGACAGACGTTAACTTTTTTTATTCGTATCTGCTCTTGGCCTTTACAAGGTAGAATCTGTCAACAAAGCAAAGCACAAAAGACAGGTTTTTTCCTCCCATGAATTCTGGATATTTACTAAAAGTTGTGTATGAAGTATTACTACATTCACAAAGTATTATTTGTATTTAAAATGCATTATGAACATATTAAAGTTGTTCATGTGATGTGAATATGCAATTAAGAGTCTGTCAGCTTTTGCGTTTCTTGGCCCCAGCACAGAGATAAACAAGTCTCACGGTGGATTCATGTTTTCAGTCTAGGAAACACACAGGATTTGTTTTTCTCCTCTCTAAGTGAGCCAAACAGACTTTCAACAAGGAATCATCAAACAGCACCATATTAAGTCCGCACCTGGACATATCACCCAACACTGCAGCAAATTATGGAGGCTGAATGAAGAAATGACAAGTTCACATTGTCGCTACTTTCAGAAATGGGGAGAGTTTTGAAAAGCATATATTTGCCAAGTCTTGGCAGTTTCAAAGGGCTGATGGAAACAGAAATAGACCTGAATGGTCACATAATCCAAGCCTCTGTCCTAAGTACGACCTCCTTCCCCAAGGATGTTCCCAGGATAATAGTCATGCCGTACGACCACATCATCTCTGCCTAGAAACATCCAGCGATGGAGTACTCATGACTTCAAAGGTCAATTCATTACCCTTGGGGTCAACTTTAAGAGAGCTCACCCATTACTGAGTGTTTATTAGTTCACCTTCCTGTGAACTGATCCAGGGTATTGGAGTTACAGAGAACTGAGTACAATGACCATTTCTGCCACTTACTGGTTGTTTAGTTGTTGTCTTCCTTAATCTCTGAGACTCAGTTTCCTTACCTACAAAATAAGGATAACAAGCCCTTCCCACTGTGCCTTTTTGCATGAATTAGAGTGTATGTAATAAGAAACACCTTTCCACAAAGGAATGTGGAAAAATCCAAGTCAACGCTCCAGTCCAAACAATTGCAAGATGACAGAAGTGAGTTCAAATATAACATTAATCACAACATAAATGGACTTCATTAACTGGCATTCCTTTGGTTAAAGGACATATATCGGGCTGGGGATATAGCTCAGTGGAATAAGCGCTTGCCTAGCAAGCACAGGGTCCTGTTCGATCCCCATTACCGCAAAAAAAAAAAAAAAAAAGGACATATATATACCATCAGGCTAGATTAAAAAGAAAATACAACTTCAATTCATTACCAAAGAATACATTTAAATATTAACAGACAAAAATTTAATACAAAATTTAGGAAAAGCTATATCAATAAAATAGTAATTTAAAAACTGGTAAGGTGTTAACAGTACAAGACAAAAATGAGCTTAAAGGCAGAGGTTATAGGTGTATAGAGGATATCTACATAAAAGACTCAGTTCACCAAAGTATAACAATTATATATATACACACACACACACACACACACACACACACACATATATATATCCCTAATTTATGAAAAGTATATTCCAAAATATTGGAAATATAGAAATGGAGCAAATCCACATGATAATGGAAAATTTAACAGAAATCTTCAGTAATTAATATCCCAAACAACAACAAATCAATAAAGATATAAAAATTTGAACAAGCATCATCTCACGTGAACCCATGAGGCAAGGCATCTAACAACTTGAGAAGATACATTTAAAAATTAACTATATTTGAAGGAAAAAAAGAACTAACTGTATTTGGAGCATAAAATAGTTCCTAGGAAATTCCAGAGTCAGTATCTGATGAACTGCATTATATGACAAAAAACTAGTTAAGTTAAGAGATAGCACAAAGAATTGTCAAAGAAATTTATATACTTAAAATTCAAAAACACTTCTAAGTTACACATGGCTTACAGAAGAACAAAGTAGAAAATACAAAGAACTGAAGATAACAAAATATGCTAGTCAAGACTCATGAGATACAGCTAGACAAAGAATTTTAACTTTTACAACTTAAATATATATGATGAAAATGTAATGTAAAAAATATATACATAGTTAAATATTTGTAACAAAAAGGAAAGTATGAAAAATTAATAAGCCAAGTATCCAACTCAACAAACTAGGACAAAAAGCAGGAGAAAATAAACTTTGAAAAGGAAGATGAAGGCAAATGGAAAAAGTGTAATAAAACACAAAGCAAGAATACAGTGGAAGGGCACAACAAATCCAAATATTGGCTCTTTGTAAAAAGCTAATAAAGTTGACATATTTCTGGCAAAACTGAGTGAGAAAAATAGAGGACACAAGTATTACTTGGAATAAAAAAGGGACACTACTTAGGTATCATGAAACTAATAAAAACTATATGAACTTCTTTAGATGAAATGGACATTGTCCTAGAAAATAGCAAACCATCAAAACAGCCTCAAAAGAGATTTAGAAAAATCTTGAAAGTCTATTAATTATTAAAGAAACTAAATCTATAACATTTTATAGCCAAGTGCCACAGTGGTGGTTGCTGGGGCTCTGTATCCTTGCTTGCTAGAATAGATTAACACACATGGTCTGTGATACACAGCCACTGAGCTGGTAAATGCATTTTTCCATCCCTATCAATAAAGAGGAACAGAAGCAAAGTTCATTTAAGTGGATTAGGCACAGTATACCTTTGCCAGCCTTGCGAGGAGCAGAAAGCTCTACAATAGCAGGTCCAGGCTATGATAGCACAAGCCTGATCTGATACACTCTTTCTTTTTGAGGTTTCGTGGTATGAAGAGACACCATATGTGTTTTACAATAGGAGAATACAACACAGTCAGTCCCACAGGGTCCAGAAATGGCTGTGCTTTCTTCAGCAAATAAGAACACGCTACTCAAAAACTATCTCCTGGGATACTATGAAGCCCTGGAAGAGACTAAGGAACTATCACAGGACATCAGTTACCCTACAATAAGAGATGGCCAGTGTGAGCTGAGATCTGCCCAATCTTCCTATCAGGAGATCTCAACCAGTCAACCCAGGAAACTTCTGCAAGGCCTTCAGATGATTATCCTATCACCGGGTAGCCCTGTGAAACAAGCATACTTTTATGACTGATCTCTTGTGCCACTCATTCTGGTTCATGTTTTTCTGAATTACTAAGTCCTAGGTATTTGCATATTCAAATTTACCATTCCAAACTGTTTTTCCAAGTGGTTATGTCAATATATATTTGACAATAACATAAAAAAATTTTTTTTGTTCCATGTCCTCTCCCTTTGTTATTATCGGGCTTTTTTGTTTTTATCAGTATAATGGAATGACTTAGAGAATGCATCCTAAAATCGTCACAATGGAAAAGAAGCTGGTATACTTAGTCATACAAGTAAGAGTTACAGCAGTCTGGAGAAGCCTTTTAGAGCTACCAAAGAGTAGGCTGGGCATGTGCAGTTGTAGATTCAGCTGGAAAATACTGAATACTTACTGTATGCCAGGCTCCGGGCTGCTGCCACAGATACAAAAGGAACAAAGAAGGGAGATGTGGTTCCTTTTTCTCATGAAAGTTAAATTGGGGGGCTGGGGATATAGCTCAGTGGAATAAGTGCCTGCCTAGCAAACGCAGGGTCCTGAGTTCAATCCCCAGTACCGCCAAAAAAAAAAAAAAAAAAAAGAAAAGAAAGTTAAATTGGTATATACAAATAGTATATTAACATTACATACATAATCATGAAAATTAAATTGCCATAAGTGGTAGGAAGAAAACATAACAGATGCTGTAAGAATACATAGAACAGAACTCAACAGTTGAAGACAGCGTTCCTCAGAAAATGACATCTAAAATGAACAGGAGAAAGAGGATAGGTAGAGAAAGAGAGGGCACCAAGCATATGAGGAGAAAGTGGAGAGCGTGTTACACCTTAACACAGAAGGAGAAAAGCATAGAAAGTGAAGAAGGAAGGACTGGAAGACACAGAGAAGCCAGATCAGAAAGGCCTTGGAGGGACCACAGGATTTTGGAACCTCATCTAAGAGTCTGGTAAGTTGTCAGAGGACTTAAATGAGAGCTGCACACTGTGTGATAGGCTCGGGAACATCTCCAGTGGGCATGAGAAGCCAGTCAGCAGCTCTGGCAGCCGTCCCGAGGAGCAGGAATGACAGGGGAGACTGGGAAATGTGTGATTCTTGGTGCACTTTGGAAATAGAACTAAACAGAACTTAGATGTCTGGAGGATGGGTATAGAAGTGAGGGACAGGAGGAGTTGGAGTGAATCCCCATCTGGCACGGGCAACTAGCTAATGTTATGGAAAGAATAGTGTGGAGTACAGCTGGGTACATTGTAAGTAGCTCCTCCTATGGATGGAAGTCTCCTACGTGTACAACCGCACACAAGGAAAATACAGTAAATTATTATTTTTTTAAAATTTTACAGTAAACAATATTTTGCCCTTAATGCCCCTCAAATTGTTTCCCCTCACTTCAACCACACTTATGTCATAATCCCTGCCAACTTCTAAAGCAGTTCTGGAAGTCCTCTTTCATGTCTTCAGTTGCACTGTCCTGGTTGCCTCGGTGTCCTGAATTGATTCACAATGTTTATCTTTCATGGTCACTTTGACTTTGCAGAAGTGCCACGGGGCCATAGTCATGAGTAACTTGGATGAGGACACAACATAGTTTTCATGAGCTACTTCTCTTCCGGATGGCACCTGGCCACAGCATTTACCATATTTTTTCACAACTCATAAAGACACTCACGAAAGAGGACGTCCAGAACTGCTTCAGAAAGAGTGGGAAGAATGATGTAGTAAGTGCCTTTAAAGCAAGGGGGAGTACTCTGAGGAGGATTAGTAGTGATATGTCTTTTATTATAATGATGGTTTAAATTTAAACACACATTATATATTTTGATCAGCCCTTGTACGGCAGGGCTGTGAGGGACAATTACTGAATTGGAGAATAATAGCAGAAAAGTGTATTTGGGAAGAAAATTATTAGCTTACATTCAAGCGTTTTTTTATGAAGACAGTCTAAATGAAATGAAGTACAAACTCACAGTTTTATTCTCTTCTTTCTCAGAAATTTGCTAAAGCTTGGGAATATGATAATCACCAGTCACATTTAGCTACTGATTATTTGAAATGCAGCTTCCACATTGATATGTGCTGTAATTGGGAAATAGGTCCTAGATTCCAAAGATTAAGTACAAAAAAATAAAAAGATGTGAGATATCTCATTATTTATATTAATTACGTGTTAAAATGATAATTATGTTTGACATATTAGATTAAATAAAACAATTATTTAAAACTTATTTTACTTGTTTCCTTTTTAATGTGACCATCAGAAAATTTAAATTATATATGAAACTCACATTATATTTCTATGAACTGGTCTAAAAAATAACTGAACAGTGTATTCACTATTAATCATATCTTCATTAAATAATGATAGAATGAAAATGTTCATTGTTAACATTGCAGAAGGGAAATTAAAAATGTGCCTTGTTAGCATTAAGCTTAATTTTCTATTTGATTGGCTTGGGAACACCTATAGCATTGGTAAATCACACTGCAGTGGGTGTCTGGGTGGGTCATAGAGGTATGATCTTGGGCTGTATCTGGTTACCCCTTCATCACTAGTTTCCTGCTTTATTTCTTGGTCACCATGAATTTAAGCAGCTTAGCTTCACTGTACCCTTTTTCTATGAGGTTTCTGCTTCGGAGCCAGCCAACCATGGACTGAATTCCCTAAATCTGTGAGCCTAATTAAACCTCTCCTCTGTTAAGTTGTGGATGTCAGGGGTTGTGTCTCAGGGCTAGAAGTTTGAGTCACATGCCTCATATTGGAAAGTCAGGGTCATAGTTAATGAAGTCGTCTGTTAGTTGAATGCAAAATAAGTGTTTTTAATTCCTAGTGTACAGTCTATCTCTTCTTTAATATTGAGAACAGTCAGTCACAAGGTAAGCAAAAGATTCCTTTTCTTTAGTAGGAACAGAAAGAAATTTTAAATGTCCTAGTAATGTAAAACCATAATAAAAACAGAGTTTGGTGGTGTTAATATAAAATTCAAATAGAATAAAATTCAAATCTATCTTTAAACTAGGTTTGAAATAGAAGTCATGTGTTGAGATTTGAGAGGGTGTAAATGAAAGACTATACACTGTGCTGCCCCAGCCATCAAATCCATGCCTGAAATCCTCATGGCTTTTGCATATGCATCAGCTGGGGTTTACAAAAGACTCTTTTTGAGATGGACATACTCAACTGAAGATAAAATATTGAGCACTACTATTGGTTAGTCTCTTGCGTATGTATTGATCTGAAGTACTGTACTGTATTTTTATCAAACTTATTCCTTAGATGGTGAAGAAAAGCAAAAAGATCTTCAGAATGAGAATGGGAATAGCCTTCCAAAAGTATTCTCAGTGGGATGCCACAGACAAGTGAACACTGAGGATTCCAGAACCCACACAGAGGCCCTAGTAAACCCCTGGCTATCCAGATGTGTGTGGAGGGGTGCATGATACTGGGAAGGTAGTACAAGAAAAGAGGCAGTAGTGAGAACAGCATCCCAGTGTCACCCCAAATTGTGTTCATCTCAATGGCAAACAGATTTTATTGTCCCCAATAAACATTTCCAACTTTTCATTCCTTGAGAGTTTTCTGATTTTTTTTTTTCCTTCCTTCACTTCTCTAGTAGGTAGGAAAGACTTTTTAAGATGAAAATTTAAAAGATAGCTACAACATTAAGGCAGGTCATATGCAAACCCACCATCCTGTTTGGATAATAATATGTGAACAGCATAATTCCCCAAAATAAAATTTTAACACTAAAAGCCATCCCCACCGAGCCCATCAAACATCCTAACCGGTCCCAACACCTACATCTTGGTACTGTTCTTCCACTTATCCAGAAGACAGGAAGAAAAGAAACCTTCTCTGGCAGGTTTGTTATTGTGAATGGTACCAAAAAAAAACCCAAACTTACAATCACTTTTCATTCTGTGGAGGTCAGAGATGTTGTAGAGATCATGTTGCAGAGAGCATGATGTGAAAATTGCTGCCAGCTTTGTGAAAGATAAACAGGAAATACCACCGCTAGCCACGGTTAGACTTGAAACACTAATTCGATGTCATTAAGACAGGGCCAGACCCATAAGAGTTTCTCCTCTCACAGAGCTTAGATCACTTTTGATTTGTGTATTCTCCTCAACACTGTTCAACTACACATCATCTAACTTTGCAGCTCCTCAAGCCTCTGATTTCTGTCATCTTTCTAAACACTTCTAGCCGTTTCACTGTTTACTAAAATTTGAATGGGAAAAGAAAGAAGGATAAAGCTAAATTCATATCAGTCAACATCATCTCTTAATAACCTCACTTATTCACAAACACTCATAAAGGGAAGAAAAGGCACCCTCTTGCAATGTGGTTTAACCATATTGGAACACCAAAGCAGGAAACAATGTTCAGGTTTGTGCCTACTTAAAATTCACTGCCATGGTCTCTTTCCTCTGCCCTGAGATGTGTACCTGATACCTACAACGTAAAGGAGGCGAGGGTTATTTTGGCTCACGGTTTCAGAATTTAAGTTGATGCTGGGCAGGCTCCCAGGCAGAAACAGCGTGGAGGAAGAGCCTGCCATTGAGGAAAGCTGCTCACAGCATGGTGACCAGGAAGCATAGAAAGAAAGGAGGAGCCTGGAAGAAGGTACATCCCTCTAGGTCACACCCCGAAAGCCCCCCTCTAACCAGGCCCCAGCTCCTAAAAGCTCACTCAGCTGCTAAATTCACCAGTGCATGAATCCAATTAGCACAGCCCTCCGCGAGTCAGCCACCCTTGAAAAGCCTCAGCTCTGAGTGCAGGAGAGGGGAGGACACTCCAGACTCAGACCGCAATGTGCGGCACCATGTGCCCCCAAGCTAACCTCCCTGCCTGTGGCTGCCATCTTCCCCAGTCTTAAGGTCTGTAATCAGCTTCTCTCAGGATACGTAGTCCCCTGTAATTCTTTATTGCAAATCTGAGCTCTCTAGCGTGAAGAGAAATGAATAAACTCAGGAAAGTAAACACAGAATGAAGATGTCAAGCCCCTGGAAATTCTCTGAGACCTCGTACCTTCAGATCCCTTTCACTTTTCTGCTTCTTGGCTGGATTTATCTTATTTTATTCAGAGTACACTATTCAAAATACATACTAAATAGCATTGTTACATACTCAAGCTCTGTGCTATGGCCTAAGAGAGAGAAAGAATACCTCCTTGCTATTTTGAAAATGACTATAGACCTGTATATTAATATGATTTTCTGTCTTTCCTGTCAGCCTTTGGAGCAGGAGATGGAATGTGGAATATTCCTGTTACCTCTGTGTGTTCTCATCATCAGAAGCCCTCTGTGAGCAGGGGCTGCTATTCACTGCCACCCTCCAGACCCTACTCCATTTTCAACACCAAATGTAAAGCATCAAAACTCAACCTGAAAAATCAGACAAATACAGAAGATGAGATACAATACAGACCAACGGGCTTACCTCATCAACAAATCACATGTGGACACACACACACACACACACACACACACACACACATGGTGTGGGTCAGAAATAATAATTCTAAAAGGCTTAAGCATAACCAAATGAAATGCATTGTCCACCGATGGGTTCTGATCTAAACTGGCTACAAAGGACATTGTGGGGACAACAGGGAAATTAAAACTTAATGACATTAAGGAATTATAGTTCATTTTAATAGGAGTGATAATAGTGTTTTGTCTAGTCAGGAAACTCATTGCTTTAGAAAAATTTGTAAGGGTAAAATAACAGTAAAAAAATGATGGAACAAAAAAAGCAAAAGACAATTGCTAAACCCACATGTGTCTCTGGCTGATCATTCATTTGACTCTTATTATTTTCTTTGCAAATTTTCATAATAAACATAGTTTTTAAATAGTCTTAAAACAATAAGTATAGTTAAAAACGTTGCCCTTCTTATAACAGAGATTTCCACAGGAAAACCCTTGGGAAATAGGCAGCAAGGGCATGACGATATATACAGTGCATAGATAGCCACAAGGCAAGTGTCTGCAATCCTAGGCCCCTAGACAATCCTCCCTGCCCTTCTGCCCATGCTCCATAAGAAGACAGCATTGTTGTAGGATGCCTATGTATGACTTTATGCAAACACAAGAGCACACAAACATTTTGCCTAGTCTAATAAGAGTTCCAACTTGGCCATGAGAACTCTGCCCAAGCCCCATTCACTATAACACTCCTTCTTTGTTGTATTTCTTGGAAGCCACTGAAATTCCCATTGATTATTTAACCTCACATGCCCTACATTTCATGTTTTGTGAAATTTCCTGGGACATGAGTGGTCTCCCCACATTTAGGTGGTATAGATTCTGACTCCAACCAAGATGATCTCACTTACCACATCAACAGGACACGTAAAATGAGTTCCTTTTTCCTCTGTTGAGGAAGTATTTGTTCAGTAATTGAACCGTTCTTGAGTCTGATACTACACATGTGCAATACTGGTGTGGAGATGAAACCTATGACCCTGTGTACCTTGCTCTAACAAACTCCACTAGATCTTAGAGATCTCATCTATGATCCTATACTTGGCAGACAAGCAGACCCAGCTCAAAAAATACTGAGTCTAGTATGGACTCAAGAACCTAGAAAAACACTATGATTTATGAGGTGCTTTCTTATGATACTGATCACATCTTCCCTTAGAATGTGCCAAATAATTCCAAGAAAAACAAAGGCTTTCTGTTTCAAGAAAGCTCTGCTGGTCAATTACCTAGAATCCACAGATCACAAGGGGGTGAATACTTCTAAGATGGCAGGCAGTCAAAGATCTTCTTTTTCTAAGTCAAAAGACTGCTTTTTAGCTCACCAGTGTGTGATGGTAAGAGGAGGGTGGAGGGAATCCAGCACCTGCTGATGTCAGGGCCACCTGATTAATACCAGAGCAAAAGCTTGTAGAGAAACTTTCAAGAAAGATGGAAGAAACTTACAAAAAGATGGAAGAAGCATTGAATAATAAAATACATAGTCTCTTGTTATATATATACTTTTTCAGTAGTTAAAAAGAAAGTCCTTCCTTATAACAACTATATTTTACTAAAATTATCAAAACAAGTTGGCTTACCAAACACCAGCATCTGATAGAAGCACTTAAGGTAAACAGTGAACTAAAAAGACTAAGTAATCAGATATTATTCTGCCTGCTGTCAGTATCAGACCCCTTGCAAAGCAAAGTTAATCTCATAGATGTGATAATGAAGCATGTCTCCAAAAGGGTGACTCCCTGGCCAAAATAGCCAGATAAGCCAACAGCAAAGCAAAATGCAGACAGTCCAAAGTTTGCAAATCAGTGTTCTGTGAGCTGAATGCAGGTCCCATGTGTTTTTGTTTTTGTGGTCTACACAATGTTTTTTGCAAATAACAAATAAACTCTTGACACTCTTAAGATCAACAGATTTTACATAGAAAATCTAGATCTCTATTTTCTTCTAGGAAATCAAAAGATCTGGGAGCAGCCCTATAAGCAGAGGCCATCCTATCATCAGGCCTCCATAGTCCAGGCAGTGTTACACAGCTCTTGGGTCCTAGGTCACTCACTGGTGTTCCCATCCTGGTCTGTACTGTATACCATTTGAATGTTTCACCTCTGCTTTAAGGATGTCTCAGCTGCCTGAGATGAAGAAGGACCAGGGATCTGGAAGTCAGTGTACTCTCAGGGTTATCAGAAAACAGTTTCACATTGCTTCCTAAACTGAGAAACTCACATATTCTATGACCCAATAATTCAGCTCCTAGGCAACTACCCAAAACAAACTCTTGCACTTGTACAGAGAGGGGCAGATAGGGGTATCCACAGATATCACTATACACTACATCATGAACACAGATGCAACCTTTTTCCCTTAATTGGAGAGCAGAAGGAGAAACTGCTATATTGATACAATGGACAGCAATGCTGTCTTCTCATGGAGCCTGGGTAGAAGGGCAGAAAGGATTATCTACGGGCCTAGGATTATGGATACTTGCCTTGTGGCTGTCTATGCACCGTGTATATCTTCATGCCCTAGTTGCCTATTTCCCAAGTGTTTTCCTGTGGAAAACATTATTATAACATGAAACAGTATGAGTGATTCTTAGTAATATAACACTGAATTATAACAAACAAATCTCAAAAGATTATAAATAGATTGATGTCCTATTTTTACTTCAAAATAGCACAGAAAGAGAGAGAATGAGAGAGAGAGAGATACAAACACAGAGAAATATATCTCAGTGGTGGTGAATTTGCCTAGCATGTCCAAGCCCATTGGTTCAACCCCTCAACACCAGGGGGGAGAAAAAGAAAGCAAGAAGAAGAGAGCAGTGGGAAGGAGTGTGGCGGCGGGAGGCAGAAAGGAAGAAGGGGGCAATGGAACTGTATAAAAAGGACGTATGAACATCAGGTTCAGAATGGTGAATGATTCAGAAAGGAACAGGCAAGGAAATGGGTTAGTGAGGCATAAAGTGGATCATTGTTAAGATCTTGGATTTTGTTTTGGCGTCTGGTTCTTGGGTGATTTCATATGTTATTAAAAATAGAAATTAAACAGTATGATTTGGAAAATGTCCTTCATAATATATCTTGATCTAAATTAGTAGTCTTTCCCCAATATAAGAATAAATAACATGTGTAACTTTTTTTTAGTTATTTTTGGCAGATAGTCTCTACATTTCAGATCTGGCACACAGATTGGTTGTTGTCCAATGCGCTTAAGCAACAACTACTAAAAGTGGAATCAGAATAGATGGGCCCTATATTTCCTTTGAGTCCTAAAATCTGTAGCTCTATGATTTAACATTCTGACCTGTAGATCACTCAAAGCAGTGATTGTCCACTCTTCAAACACGCTGCAAAGGCATTCATTCAGGGCAGGGGAAATGGGGGTAATAAAAAGAGTTTGAGTAGACAGGAGTCCAAAGCCACTTCTCATGGACAAGCAGCTTCCTTTCCTGTACTTTATAAGTTGGTTTCCTCCCAGAATTTCATTTGTTGAAAGATTTCCTTGCTTAAAACAGACAAAAGTATGGGGGGGGGAGATTAAAAAATCATCACTCTAAATAATACTGCACTAAAAGGGTCATTTTCAATGTACACAGAGTGTTCATAATAGATCCTCATACATCTGAGAGGTTCTTCAGGCTATTTAAAATGTTACTGTATTTCAGTTAGTTTTCATGATTTATTCTTGAAGAATTATGTCATTTAAATATTTTTAAATGAAACTGAGCATGTTAAGAACCAGTAGACTCTAACTATAAAAGAAAGTGGTTTTGCATTTTCTTGTTTTAAAAATTCCTTATATTTACTCTTAATAATATTTTAATACTTTGTGTGTGGTAAAATAAGAAGCATAATTAAAATGCAGTGTGTGAGAGAATACACTTGCAAGATTACTGATAATGAAAATATTAAGTTAAAATTCTCCCCAAGTATTTTGAATCATTTTCAGGCAATCTTTTTGTGACAGGGATACTTACTGTTCATAAAATGCCTAGGTGCTCTTCCTCTCTTTCCACCACCCTTTTTCTAGGTAGGGACATATGACTCAGGTAAGCAGAAGTGATAAGTGTCACTTTGAGCCCCATTTACTGCAGACCATCCAGCTTCCTCTTCCTCTGCCAGACAGTTAGACAGGGTGGAACACAAGACAGAAGCTGTCTGGATCTCTGAACCACTGTATGGAGGGCAGACTTCTGGGAAATTGCCCAAGAAATGCAGGAATATGTATGAATTATAAATAAACACTAAGCTACAGAGATTTCAAAGTTCATTTCTGACCTCCAATAAGTCTAATATATAACCTACAATATCAATTCTACCATGGTATCCCAGGCTTCTTCCATTTAAATAAATAAGAGGAGGCTATAGGCCACTGCTAACAAACTATGTCTGTAAAGGGCCAGAAAATAAACATTTCAGCCTCCATGCATCATATGTCTCCATCATAGTAACTCAGCATTGCCATGATGGAAAGAAAGCAGCTACAGGTAGTTTGTGTAGAAACTGGAGTGACTGTGTTTCAATAAAATTTTATTTACAAAAGCAAACAACAAGCCAAATCTGGCCTAAAAGTCACAGCCTGCCAACTCTTGCTATGAATATTTTATGTTTTCCATTATGATCTCCGGATATGTAGCCAGGAGAAGTGAAGACTAAGGAATCTATGACTCTTACCCTGTCATCTGAAGAGCAGTTTTATGAAAAATGGAATAAACATATGCTATGTATTCATTTGTGCATTCATTCAGTACATAAATATTAATGGAATACCTGGTTATGCACTAAGCATTGTACTAAGGATTATAAATAAGAACTACATAAGATAGAGAAAATAATACCTTTTGTCTTGGTTACTTTCTCTCTTGTTGCTGAGACAAAACACCCAACACTCCAAATTAAGGAAGGAAATGTTTATTTAGCTCACTGTTTGTGGAGGTTTCAGTCCATACTCCACTGGCTCCAAGGTACAGCGGTACATGGCAGAGGGCAACAGTTCATGGCAGCAGAAGATGGCAAAAGTAGCAAGAGCAAAAAGGCAGGAGCAGGCAGGAAGAGCAAGCTTCTTTCCCTCCCTTACACTGTATGCAAACTACCAGCCCCAGGGTGGTGTAGCACTCACACCCATGATCCCAACATTGGACCATGAATCAATCATAAACTCTAGAAGTCAACTGCATGACTGCATGAGGCTTTGGGGGAACACATCCAGACACAAACCATAATACCTTTTCTGAGCTTATTTCTAGTGGGAGTAAAGAGAAGAAAAAGAAGAACTGTTAAATAACTATGCTAAGGCATTACATGGTAAATAAACAAGGGTTCTATTCTGATTTTGGCCTCCTAGAGAACAGTAAGACTGTTCTACTACCTAAAGGTTGAACAAGGGTTATGCAAACAAGGTGAGGAGCCAGAAAGAGGGGGTTCACACATAGAAGGATACATATGCCAAGGAAAGTAACATCATCACACATTTGACAAGATTAGTATGACACGTACATGGGCTCAGGAGAGACTGACAAAAGCCGAGGCTGGAGAAGGAGGTAAAAGACAGACCACAGAGAAAGTCCCATGAGTTACTTTAAAGAGTAGCCCTCTGAAGAATCATAGCACACAAACAGATATATAGTTATGTTTTGAGTATGAAAATTTAGCAAGGAGATTATAATTGAGAGAAAAATGTTTAAAAAGTCTTCTTAGATGGCAAATAATTTTTTTAAAAGATTGAGAAACTGTCCTAGAGCACTTACTATTCTGGGCCCATCAGAAAAGAAGTGTAAAACTAAGTCTTGGTAATATTTTTAGGTGAGATTCTCAGATAAAACACTTTGAAAATTAAATACCAGTAAATTAGGGAGACAGGAAGCAAAGAGACTTCTTTTTATTCCATTCAGGCTACAAATCCATGGGTTAGTGCTGCTTATACCCAGGTGGGTATAAATCTGTCTTCAGTAAACCTTTGCAGCCACACTCAAAACTATGTTGATCCAATTTAGTTGGGCATTTCTTACTCAAGTTGACACAACAGTTAACTCTCACAATCCACCCCTTGTTAAACTGACAACCAGACACATTTCCTTAAACCATACTTATTTTCTAGATACAAAGATAAATTTACAGTTATCCCTAGCATGCTAAAACTATTCTGCATACCAATACAAATGCTAATGCCCTCCCCAGAATAGAAGGCGAGTTTTTTTTGGGTGATGCTTATTCCTAACATTTCATAATTTAAACATTAAAACATAGGTTTAACAATACTTAAGAACCAATATTAAGTCTATCAGCATCGTATTACATAGGAAGCATATTAGGAGAGAACTATTATAACTACAATCCTCTTTTCTGTAATTGATCAAGGGGTTATAAAAAGGGGGGTAACAGATGGTATTTGTAATTATCTTCTCCTTCTCCAATCCCTTGGGTTTTAGTATTCACTTCAGCAGGTCTTGGTTCATTCCCTGGTGGGAAGCCCATACCTTCATTCTCAAAGGTTTTGAGCCTTCCGTCATCCTGCCTAAATTGGGTTAGTGTCACTTCTCATTGACCTTAATAACAGAGCAAGATAATATTAGGAAGTGCCCTAAGAGTGCTCCTTTCCTCAATTGTGGAGTAATAGTCCAATTTCCCCCTTGATAGCCTGGGATAATCACCCCCGCCAACACCATAAGTCCCTTTTTATGTACTTATAGGTATGAGGACATCAAAATGACCAGAGGGACGTCTTAGCTTCTGCCCAGTTCAGTGGAATCATCATTGTACTTTCTGGTACAAGCCTGCCTTCCTATGGAACTAAGACTTCTAGGAGAACAGAAGATAAAATAACAGGAAATGGAAGCAAAAATTTTGCTAGTAGATCACTAGGGGTAATGGTGAGTGGTACCGTTCCCACTTCCACCCCTTGACTGAATCCAGGCTATGGATGCTGATTCAAAGCAGATCCAACCTTCCAAAGAACCTTGCCCCAGCCCTGCAAGCTATTGCCACCTAGCTGGCACTGTAACTGCGATGGTCAAATCTTAATTCTAGAAACTCGTGAATGTGTGAAGTTATATAACAAAGGGGAAATGAGGTCACAAGTCAGCGGACTTTACGGTAGAGCGATTTTCCGGCGTTACTGATGTAGGCCCACTGTAATCGCAGCACCTTTGAAAGTGGAAGAGAGGCAAGAGAAAGAAAGTCAGAGAAGCTGTGGAAGAAAGGGTATATAAGTGCAACACCGAAGGAGCTGAAGATAGAGGAAGGGGCTATAGCCTAAGGAATGTGGGCAGCTATTAAAAGCTAGAAGAGCAAAGAAATGGACGTTCTCCTCAAGCCTCCAATAAGGAAAGCAGCTTTGCTAGCACCTTGATTTTTTGTGCCAGACTTCCACAGAATGGTAAGGTAATGAAACCGTGTTGCTTAAGCCACTAAGTTTGTTGTGAGTTTTTAAATAAGAGCAGTAGAAAGCTAATAGAATGATCTAGAACTGCCCTCTTCGGTACAGCAGCCACTCTCCACAGTTTCTTCATTCTATAGCTATATTTTGAGGCTTCACTAGCTACCTGTGGCCAGTGGCTCCTGCCTTGGTCAATGCAGACAAACACTTCCAGCATCATAGAAATGTCTGTTCAATAACAGTGATCTTTTCAGGGCCTCTCCTCGTTATGACTTAGGGCCCATTAATCTGTGCAGAGCTATTTCCACAACTGTAAGGCTGCATCCTTTGCTTTTGTAGAGCAAAAGTAAAAATCTATATGTTGTCAGAGGAAAATAAGTGAAATGCCGTGGATAGAATGAAATCAGGTAAGTTTAGGGATGTAGTGAAATTGAGTAAGTTTCCCCACATAAAAAGAGTCACCATTCTGAGTTTATCATCAAGCTCTGAGGAAGGCATTTACACTTAACTCAAAGGCGTTTGACTTCAGCTTACTTTCATCTTTGTGGCTATTATTCCATACGGTTGGGGTTATAAGAAAGAGGAAAACTGAATGGCAAGATCATTACTGCAATTTAAGACATTCAAACACGTGAAAAGGTGTCAATAATGGCTGCCGAATGAAAAATCTGAAATCATTTTTCTGCTATAACTTTTCTGAGTCTTATTCACAAAAATAACATGATGGAACCTAAACAGGTAAGGCGGTTTCTGTCCATGAATGAGGTTGTGCTATTCCGATTTATACTACTGCTCATGAATCATAACTTCCCATCTTCCCATTAAGCTGTCATATTTAAACGTATGCCTTCAAAGTTTTCAAAAAATTAGGCTTCACTCATGTATAGGGAACTTCAAATTCAGCTTGATTTAACACAGTGGGATTTTTTTGTTCAGGTTCCCAAACACTTAGCCCTGTCTCTCCTCGACTCTTCGCTGATACCATCTTCGCTCTCTTGCCCACCCCTCAGGAGCTACGCCCTCTTCTCTAACCACAGGCAGGTCATGTTGATGCTGCTCCTCCCCAAAGCTAACAAAGTGCTCAGTCAGGCAAGTCACTTGGAGATTGAGAAATATAACAGGCAGCACAAAAGATGACAGATACAGGCTGAGAAACCAATACTTTCCTTCAAATAACAGAATCATTGGTTCAAAACCAGAGACTTAAGAAAAATTCCAGTTCAAGTAAGCAGAAAATTCCACAGGTCAAGAGCAAACAGTAAGTCTAGAAAAAATAAAATTCTGGGAGCAAAGATCATGAATTAAAGCAGAGTCCACTCAAAAAGGACTGGATCACTGGTTATTGAAAAGCTTTAATATTAACAACTCTGTGCCTCAGTTCAGGAAACAAGCCCATCTCCAAATATGGGGATGGCAAAGCCAAGCTAGCAGAGGCATCCGGCCAACCTGAGGAAGGACAGGAATGGGAAATCATCCACTGAGTTTCACACACTGGTCACACTGTTATTAAATCCTTTATGAAAACGAATACAGAAACCCTATTACCAAAGGTAAAAATTACATGAATGGAAAAAAATGTGCATGAGAATAGAAAGGACAAAGAAAGATGCTAACTATACAAAACATATTATTATATCCTGTGTAAAATAGTGGCTATAATTATGAAATGTACTTCTTGTATGCTTTGGGCAAAAGAAAAGAGGAATAGGGATAACGTTAGGAGAGGAGAATCCCAGACAGTGCAAAGGGAGAGGAAGTAGAGGTAGAATCTGGGTGGATCTGGGCAGGCCAACCTCTAAGCTAGTAAGGGGGACACCAAGTTATCAGCTGCAACAACTTCTAAAAGTAACTTCTCGCAGCAACAAGTCTAGGGTTAGGAGCAAATCTATGCAAGGAAACCACAGATACAGAGTTTTCTCTTCTGCTGCTCAGAAAGTTTCCCAGCTGCTTGCTGATACCTGAAATTGACCACATCACAGCAATAGACAAAAGGCTTAAAACAAAATGTTGATAGTCTTCCACACAGAAGAAGCTGGGTGAGGAAACACCCATTTTCTGCTCTTGTTCATCTTGCCTTTGGGATTTTTTTTTTTTTTTTTTGAGACAGGGTCTCACTAAGCAGTTTTGGCTAGCTTTGAGCTCACTTTGCAGCCCAGGTTGGTCTCGAACTCACAGCAACCCTCCTGCCTCAGCCTCACAAGTGCTGGGATTACAGGCATGTGCCACCACACCTGGCTGCCTTTAGGATCTTTATTCCCGCTCACTCACAGACTTGTTCTGTGCCTACTAAGCAGGCAGTTTGCTAGGTGTTAGGATTTCAACCAGAATTTTATAAACCAAAGCCCCTGATCTCAAAGACGATAGACAGAACAAGACAAGAGAATAAATGATTGCTATATGGTTATTGACATGCTTGGGTAATTGACAAAATCATCATTTAGAGAGGCTGTAGAAACAGTGTAAGTGGCTCAGCCTCTTTTGCTTTCAAGATTATTCTATTAATTCTTTTTTGTGAAGTTTTTTAAAGGTGAAATTCCGCAAGGCTCAGTTTAAATGAGGCCCTGCGCTCCTCCTACTCCGTATTCTCCCCTAGATATTATTGTCAGAGTCTTTGACTTCCAACACCATCCGCAATGCTGCCACTCAAATCAATCTGTTCCTTTCAAACCTCATCTTTGACTGCCCTCTCCAAATTCTTGTATCCGATTATCTACTTCTTATTTCACAGGTTTTGCCTTCAAGATTTCCAAAGCAGAAAGACTAGTTTTCAAGACTATGAAGGATAACACATCCACTGTCAGTTGTCCCTGGCAATCCGTAGAGCACCAGACTGCTTTCCTGTTTATACTCCCTCCGTGGCCTCCCACTCCTCTTAGTGCAGAGTTCCGAAACCCACCCGGCCTCCTCCCCCCTGACCCCAGTCCCCTCCCACCTCTCCAGGTTCATCACATGTGCTTTTCTAAAGCTTGAGCTCTAAAACACTAAACGGCCACTATGCCGTGTTTTGTCCTCATCCTTCCTTCCTATCCTCTGCCTCTTTCAATAACTCTCACTTCTTCTTTAGAATTTAATCAATCAGTATTTCTTTAACAAAGTACTTCTGATTCTCCATACTAAGCTAATGTTTTCGTGAATATATTTTATAGAGCTACTACAATTACAATTAAATGAGAACAAACATTTATTAAGTACCCACAATTGGACCAAACATCATTCTAGGTGATGAAGATTAGGCAACCAGAAGGCAAACTAGATCTCTGCTCTTTGGGTGCTACACCCCGTCACAAGGTGAGAAGAAGTAAATACATAGAAAGAAGATAATTTCAGATAATAATAGTCTTACAATGTATATCCAGGTAGCCCTCTAAAGGCTCATGCTCTCATAGGTTCAGCTTTTGGAGGTGGTTGCGTCACAGGTGTGCAGTACTGGATTAAGTGTGTGATAAATGGATTAATCCACTGATTGGTTTAGTATGGTTGGGGTGTGGCTGAATGGATTTACCGAAGACAAAAGCCCCACCTTCGGTGTGGCTGGCACCAACCAATAGGCTTGTACCCTGGATAGAATATAAAGAGAAAGAGGGAAAGGAAGGTTATTACTTTTTTCTTTCTCCCCTGCCAGGGAATGTTTGTCTTCTGCCATGTCCCTCTGCTGTGCCACCTGCACTGGAGCCAGTCAGCTACAAATCGAAACCTGTACAATCTGCGAGCCAAAATAAATCTTTCTTCCTTTAACTTGCTCATGTCGGGTTTTGTCCCAGCAACAAAAATTAACTAAGACAAATAGGTAATAGTATAATAAAGCAGATGATATGGGAGAAAGTGACTGAGACAGTAACAGGACCAAGACCACATACATCATGAATGAGTTGTTTGGTATGCTTTTCCTGAAGGAATGTAAGCTTCAAATGACACGAGCTTTGCCTTACCATTGTATCCCAAGTACATGGGTGCATAAGTGCTAAGTGAATATTTTAGGATTAAAGATAAAGCTGTTGCTTTTGTTGTTGTTGTTGTTGTTGTTTTAGGTGTTGCTTTCAAAATAGGGCTATTTTTCATTGTGCCAAAGAAGAATCTCAAATAAGTCACATTTTAATATTTCAAATTATATCACCATCATGTCTTCAAAATATACATGAATAAATGAAACAAAAATCCACATCCAAAGGTCCCTAGGCATATAAAAGATTCTATTCCCTTATATGAGCTACCTATCTAAGTCCTTCAGTCTTGACATTTTAACCCTACTGTGATTGTATGGCACCTATGTAGGCATCTGATAAACACTTTGTCAACATGCAGTTGGTAAGCAAATAGTACACTCTTATATAAGACAAATGGGCCTTAATGTTATGAAGATTTAAAGAAAATAAACAACTTACAGGAAACAATGTAAAGTTCCATTTCAAAAATCCTGACAGCTCATACTCAATAAATAGTATATAATCAACTAGAAGGCAATTTGGAACAATTTGCCTGCTTTGATGGTTGTACAGTTTACTCAAAAAGAGCGAAAATATTGATACCCACATCCCTTCATACAGTTCTTAAAGTGAGAAATACTTATACTGAATGAGAAAAAACTGAAATCATTTCTCATAAAATCAAAAATGAAACAAGTATATCCACTGCTCTTATTCATTACTATTTGAAATTTTAGCCAAATAAGACAAGGCAATTTTAGACAAGAGAAAGAAACAAAAGGAATACAATTAGGAAAAGAAGTCAAATTATTTTTATTTTCCAAGGATGTGATCCTATTCTTGGAATACCCTAAAGACTTCAGCAAAAGACTACTAGAGCTGATAAGTCCAGCAGAGTAGAAAGATAAAAAATCAACATTAAAAAATCAGTAGCTTTTATATACACCAATAATGACTTAGCTAAGAAAGAAACCAGGAAACCAATTCTAGTCACAATAAGTTCAAAAAAATAAAATACTTAGGAATCAACCTAATCACGGAAATGAAAGACCTCCACCATGAAAATTACAGCATAATGGAGAAAGAAACTAAAGAAGACACTAGAAATAGAAATCCCTCCCATATTCATGGATTTGGGTTGGCAAGAGTGATACTGTTAAGTAGCCATATTACCAAAAACAATCTATAGATCTAATGCGATCCTTATCAAAATTCCAATGGGATTGCTCATAGATCTAGAAAAGGCAAGCCTAAAATTCATATGAACACACACACACACACACACACACACACACACACACACAGAGAAAGCACAAAGACCCAGAACTTCCAAAGCAACTGAAGCAAAAGAGCAAGGCACCGTCTCTAGCCATTACAGAAAGGCAAATCAAGACTACAGAGATTGCACCTTGCTCCAGTCAGAATGGCTACCAGCAAGAACCCAAGAATGAATCCTTTGTCACTGTTAGTGGGAATGGAAATGTACAGCCCCTCTGGATATCATTATGCAGGTTCCTCTAGTACATGTTAAAAGTAGAACTACCACATGATCTAGGTATACTACTCTTTGGTTTAAACCCAAAGGAATTAAAGTCAGCCTACAATAGGGATGCCTGCATTTCAATGTTTATTGCAGCAACAAATAGACAAGATATGGAACCAGCCAGGTGCCTATTAACAGATGAATGACTAAATTCAGCCATAATGAAGAAGAAGACTATGTTATTTGCAGAAATAGGTGAAACAGAGATCATTATGTTAAGTGAAGTAAGCCAGATTCAGAAAGATAAACATCACTTTTGCTCCAATATATGGAATCTTAAACAATAAAGAACAAAGACTATGTTTACACAAGAGAAAAGGAATGGGAGGAGGGAGTAACATGGTCAGAGTAGGATCAAAATATGTTACATGCGTGCATCAAAATGCTGCACAAAAACAGAGTCTATTAATAGTAAGAAAGGGAAAACTCTGAGCATATATTACTCTTGCAACTAGATAAAGATATGGTAAATGTTCACTTTCATGAAAAAAGTGAGACTACTACACTTTGTTACCTTGTGGTCACTGAGTATTCATTTTCTCATTCATTTATCCACTCATTCCCTCAATATGCATTCACTGAGTACCAACTATTTTCCAGGCACCATGAAAGACATCTTGTATAGGATACTACAAGCTGAAGAAATAAAACTTATGTAGTAGCAGTGATTGGCTAATGGTCACCATGTATCTAGCCAAACTTAGATAACAAGAGAGAGTTACTATCATCTTTGCCAGAAAAAGACATATTTCAAGTCTCATGGTAGTTATATCCTATAAAGTTGCCACAAACACTGAACTGAGAATACTGAGTCATGGCTCCTAGAGAAATACAGGGCTGCGCTCATGTGAAAACGTGGTCACAGTATTTTCATCAACTTACCAAGATACAACCTTGCTTTATGTGTGCTTCTTTTAAAGATATCATATTTAATATCTATTCATTCATTAACATTGTATTCACAGCTACCACCACCATAACCCAAGGCAGAAGGAAGTTTCTCTAACACACATACTTTCTGTGTAAGGTACTTTGTAGCCTTTCTGCACTTAGGAACACTAGACAGAACTTCAGTGCTACACTTGTGGGCCATTTTCGACCATGAAGTCACCCAAAGTAAGCAAAAACATTGCCAAGTGTACAATGCTAAAGAGACCACAAAAAGGACACTTCTCTGCCAAAACAAAGAGGCAAGGGAGGTGATGAGAACAGGCAAGGAAGGCAGAGGAAAATATAATTCCTGTATGTGAGCCCTGATTCTCCCAGGTACTCACAATGTGCGCTTAAGAAAGTTATTGATGAGGAAAGTTACTTAATGACTCCACACCTCAATTTACCTATCCCCAAAATGAAGATAACACGGTTGCCACAAAGTCCACCAAAAACTGCATACACACTTCAGGAAAAAGGAACTTGCATAAGTGTTTTAATACAAAATTTATTGAGACATCATGAGATTAATGATCAGCATTATGCATCAGGAGTTACCTTTGTCCCCTACAGCTACAAGCAGTGGCCATCAGCTTTCAGACATTTATTAGTACAGCAAACTGTTGCTTGAGCAACTTCATCACTCAGATTGCTGCATGTGCATTTTCAATTTCTTCTCGAATGGCCAGAAGTGTGGTGGATTTTCTACAATGTACAACATCCTTCAGGGTCCCCATGCAAGGGTAACACTATATGTTGAGAAAACATCATACTGTTTTTCTTTTCCTGGTTGGTCCGCAGGTTGTGGGTTACCATCAAACCTATTTTTTCGTTTCCTGAAGTGTGTACACATTTCGTTGGCAGACCCTGTATTTCACATGTTTGCAGCGAATATGAAAAGGCAATGCATAAAAAGTGTTTGGTACAGTGCCTGGAACATTATAAACATTATTGAAGGGTTGGCTATAAACATATTATGGGACGTTATCTTAAACCTTTAGTGAAAATACATGACAGGCAGAGTGTGGGTGTTCAGTAACCGTAGCTTTCGTTCACTTTCTCACTCTTCTCCCTTTCACTCCTCAACCCTTTCCTTCATCATCTTCATTGTTTCCTTTCCGCCTGGGCCCCAGACCCCAGAGCCCTACCCAGAATGGCGGAAGGTCCTCTCCTTCCAAGAGTTTGCTCACATAAAGGTACAGTTTGTTCTAAAGGCAATCTGCTCGCAGAAGGCACCTACTTCAAGACAAGACTGGACAAGTTCTGGAACAGCCCCTCTTCTCTCCCATACCTCTACTAGCCGCCTTTGGGCAGAACAACCCTTCTTATTAACTACACAGCTCTGCACAATGGACTCCTTCCAGGCCAGGAAGGGAATATGCAGCCTGTGTCTTGCTACACAACTTTAGTTTTCAGTGGGTCACCAAAGAAGGGAGGCTTAAAACAAAGGAAGAGATCAGGAGGTAGATGAGCAACAGTCAATGTCATGGCTGGAACCTTCTCAAAGAAATCTCTGCAAGTACACATACAAGCTGGAAAATATGGAGAGGAAGTTAGGGTCAGAACTAGGGAGTAGAATGGATGAGATACAACTGACCAAGTTCCTTCCACAGGGAATGGGGACAGGGTTGGGAACAAAGACATAAAGCCAGCTCAGAGTGGCAAGGATTTAGCTGGCAAGATGAAAATCTCTTCCTGCCAAACTCCACAGGGCCAGGGTTGCCAAGGAACACACCCACATGGTCCGGGGCATGTCATTTAATGCGTCTTCCCAGGGAAACATGGATGGCGCATTTAGGGACTGGCAGAAGCCCTGCTTCAGATCTCTTTGGAGCTGCCTCATCTTTCTGATCAAGACAAGAAGCCCTTTTTCATGGTTTGTATAGTACTTGTTTCCAGTTACTTCCAATTAAGCAGAAAATTGCCTTGACAATATACAGACTTTCAGGGAAAACATCAAATACTTCTCAGATTTGAAACATCTGACCACTGCAAGCTCTGTTTGACAGCTACACTGACCATTAGTCCTTGGTACACCACATCTGTCTCCAGCTGTAATAATAAGCACTGCCTCTTTCAAGGATCAATGCTGCAAGTATCACATTAGACATTTCCTAGAGTCTATTTTACTTAAACTTCCCCCAGTTTCTGGGAGGTTGATGTTATCACCTATCCCCATTCTACAGTTAATAAAATGGTATAAAATAACTTGCCAAAAATCATGTGGGAAGTAAGAGACTGAGAAAGAATTCAAACCAAGGCAATCTGACTTGCATATCTGTATCCGTTCCACTCTCTTGCATCTAACCAGATTATTGAAGAGCTTGCGCTCAATGGAATATAAACACAAAGTGGCTTGATTTCTCCAATCCCTGCTGTCAATTGTGCTACACCGAATCATGTTTTGCTCTTCTTTAATAGTATCTGGGCAGATTCTACAACTCTTCAATTGGTTTCAGTTGTTAAGACACTCATTCCAGTATTTAAGTTAAAACTATTCAAATTCCAGTTCCATATGTAGTTTAAGGCTCTCCTCCCTCCCTCTCCCAGGATGGGCCAGGCTGTGGGTCATCGCCTGGAGAAAGCAGCGAGTGAGTGTTCTGCTCTCCTCTCCCCATGCACTCTGAACCCAGGGTACCTCCTCCCTCCTCTGTCCTCCCAGCCTTGAGTGCACCTGTGCATCAGAGCAGGGAGGGGGGTGATGTGAGCAGGGAGAGGGGGCGGGGCTACTGTATGTGACCAGCTGCCCGGGGAGGCGAGTAGCTGTTGGGGTTCCCATTGTATCTGGTTCACTCTGATGCTGGTGACCCTCACTAATCTGATAGTTTCTGTTCAAAAGGAGTATGCAGTTGACTTGGAGAGATGTGTTGCTTTCCACTAGCTAAAGTCTAGATCTATCTATGATGGAGAGTGACCCAGTCTTCTGCTGGTTTCATCACAGACCTGGAGCCAAGTTGCTCTCTTCTGACATCTTACAAGCTTGTCTGAGCTAATGACCAGGAGTAACTATCTCAAGCAGGGAAAATGATACATACCTGGCTCTTCTCATGCTGTAGCTGTTGACCTGTCCAGACTCTCAGAGGCTCTCCTGAATTGCAGAACTAAGGAACGGCTAACAAACACTTCTTGAGCTGCAAGAACTCAAAGAATTTTGTTCTCTCTTTCCCTTTGCCATCCCAGGAAGAAACTGCAACATGAACTTCACCCCACAGGGCATCATGACATGGACAGAGCGAGAGAACAGAGAGAAGGATATTAAAAAAAAAGATGTGTTGTTTACATGGACCAGCACCCCAGGATCAATGTAATTATGTACCACAAATATGTACTAATACAACAACTTTTAAATAAAAATAATAACATTTTAAAAAGAGGTACATGAAAAGAATTCTCTGGCAAAATGGCAATACAGTCATGCAGTCCTTAAACAGGAATATGTCCTTGTCAAAACTGCTAGGCAATTCTGTCATTGTCCATCCCTGAGGATGGCAAAGTGGAAAAATGGAATGTTGTTTTTATTTTGTTTTGTTTTGTTCTGTTCTGTTCTGCTGAAGACAGGGTCTCTCTATGTTGCTCAGGCTGGCCTCAAACTTGCGATTCTCCTTCCTCAGCTTCCTGAGCAGCTGGCATTACAGATGTGCACCACCATACATGGAAAAATAGAATTTTTAAAAACTGTTTTATATAGTTTCTTTTATCTGACTTATATATCTTCTCAGTTTCTCAACGAACATGCACTTAGTGTCTACTCTTCCACAGAGTATGTCTTATTTATGGACACTCAGGAAGGTGAAATTTTGCCCTTAAGGATACCAAAGTTTCAATTTTTGAAGGGATTATGATCTGGAGAAGAAAACAATAGACAACACTGACTTTAAAAAAAAATCCCTCTAAAACGTTTTCGTTCTTAGGCAAATCTGTTGCCAAACATCAAAAGAGTTTGTTTTTCTTCATTTGCATTCAAAGATAAACTGTTCCTTAAAGGCACTTCTTCTACCAAAAACAAAATGCAAAACTAAGATTCCTAAAATTCTGTGGAACATAGCTGTATCAGAGCCCAAATGGCATGTCTCCTTCAAACAAAAGGAAGATTTTGTTCAAGTTTAGTTTGGCTCTCTTTCCTCTTTTGAACCACTATACTAAGTTGCAACCTGCAAATATACCCTGAACTGAAGGTGTTGACTGACTTCCTCTTCAGGAATGGGAATGTCCTGCAATGGGCTTAGACCGGTGTGATGGACAGTTTGCATTAAAGTCTCCATAGCAATTCGCAGTTGCACCCATAAGGGTAAAATGGGAGTTTACTGAGGCCGCACAGTCTTACACGTTGGAGACTATCAAACTTTACTATTCCACTACGTGAGGCTGACATTAATGAGATATAAATAAATATATTTACTGGTGTCCATACAGCCACAAAGGTTTTTAAGCACAACAACGTTAAGGGAAGAACAAAAAAAGCTCAGGAAACACATACGCTTCAGTCTTTGCCAGTTGACTGCTTTCTTTGTCCTTTCAGTTTGCAACTGGTTTTTCCAGTAAGAGGAGTGTCAGCTTTAGGTAGTGTGTCAGTACTGAAAAGCTGAACGTACGGCACTGATTGGTTGACATTGCACTACCTACTAAAATGAGACCTTTACAATAGGTCTCATTGTTTCAAGTAGAATAATTAATTTTTAGAGATAAACTAACTTTTTATTCTAAGGTAAAATCTCCCACTCTTCCACTTCCACTATTTTAAAAGCAATGAAAAAATATTTTCAGTGGTTTTTGTTTGTTTTTATTATTTCTTCCTAGTCTGCTTCCTCCCCAGTTGCAGACCTAACTCCAGCATTTTATTGAGATTTTCTCACCCTTGCAATAGCCCTCACCTAGCCTGCCTCCCCCTGCCCCAGGCTCTCTCGCCTCCTTGCTGACTTTGCTGCCTTGTGCAATATTCCCGCCTTAGTCCCTGTGCTCAGAACACTCTTACCCAGAGGGAACACAATACTTCTACCCTGTGCTCCAAATTCACATCCCTCTGAATTCTTCCTCCAGCAGCTTATTTAAAATCGCAATGACCCCTCAAACTCTAGAAATCCATTTCCTCCTCTTCTTATTTTTCTGCAGAGTATTCCACTTCCAATTTACTATAGATTGAGCGTCCATAGTCTGAAAATCCAAAATTGAAAATGCTCCAAAATAAAACAAACAATATTTTGAACACTAACGTGACTGGGCCTGTAAGTAGAAAATTCCACACATGACACCTTGTTTTATGCACAAAATTATATGCAATATTATATAAAAGTCTTATGAAACACAAAAGAATTCTATGTTTAGACTTGGGTCAGATTCCCAAGGCACCTCAGTGTGTGTGCATGCATGTGTGCATGAATGTGTGTGTACAAATATTCCTAGACCAACATGAAGGTGGCAACAACTCTGGCCCCAAGTACTCCAGATAAGAGATACTCAATGTGTGTAAAATTAATTATAAAAATTAATTGAAAAAAATTAAAAAATTTTTAATTTTAATTTTAAAAAATTAAATTTTTTTAAAAATTTAATTTAAATTTAAAATGGAAAGTGATTTATTTACTTAACTCATTGTCCCAATTTTCAATCCAGAATGGAAACTCCATGAAGGCAGTGATTTTTTTTTTTTAATGTGTTTTTCTCATTGTTTCTTCAATAGCACAGGGTCAGGCACCTGGTAGGTGCGAGGGCGACTGTCTAGACCTGGGCAGGCTGCACCACACAACCCCAGAGGACACCATTCACCAGGCTTGGAGTGCACAGCAATGCAGCCCTGGCAAGGCCCAGAGTATCTGTTAACGACCTGCTTTGTGATTTGTAATGCAGAAGCATTTATAAATGGTCCAAGCCCATGAAGATTTGGTTTTGCCCCTTTTTTGTTTTGTTTTCACGGCTTCATTTTTATTACACAATAAGATGGTATTGGACATTGCACAGAAAGACAATTACCTGATTCCACAAAAGCAGAAACCCTCATCTATTTCACCTAAGTCTGTAAGAATCTTCTAAACCATGAGATTTAATAGAATCTGTTTGGCTGCCAGCCCCCTGAAACCGTATTAGTGAGTTATCATTCAATGTAAACACTCTCCATAGTTGTCCTGAGTTTTCTGTTTTTCTCAAATTCAAATAAATGTGAAAATAGTTTTTTAAAGAAATTCTACAGGCAAATTGATAACTAAGAAAAAATCTGAAATGCTAAACCTTTCTGTATCCCCTAAGTACAAACCAAAGGAAAGTTGGCAAGTTTTTTCCTTTACTTTTCTTCCCTCAATCTTTTGGAAATGAACTACAGATTTTTCATTCATTCCAAGCACTAGAGTTACTTGGAAGAATATTCTTTTAAATGTAATGCATGATAGCAAAACTCAAATTGACAGGTTCCTTGCTGCTGCTGCCAAACCTTAGCAAAGCCATTGTTTTTCTATTGTTTTGCATAATTCACATAGATTTGACAGTACAATGGTTGGTACTGTATTGAATCTACGTATCCGGAGAGAGAATATTCTGTTTGGCAAGTTAGGAGCTGAATAGGATTACAAATGCCACTTCACACTACAGCTCTTATGATTTATAGTAGAACATTAGAGCAAGCCATTGCAAGAGGAGAGATGGGTCCACTCTCACATGCCTACATATGATTTACACACGCACACACACAAGCACACAGTCTTACACTTGTTTGTCTGCATCCAAATCTTTTGCTTCTTTCATCATATTAGTAATAGTTCAGCCATCAGCATTCAGACTGCAAAGTAGGAATTCAGAATAAATAATTGTAGACCAGTATATCACCGGTTGACAAAAAGATTTAAGAATGATCAATGACTGAGAAAGAAAGCACAGTAAAACACATTAAGTTTTTTTCTGTTACAGATTTTAGGAGGTTTTGGTTGTTGTTTTATTGTGCTAGAGATCAAATGCAGGCCATTATTCTTACTGGTGCTCTACCAGCAAGCTGCACCCCCAGCTCTATCACAGTTTTTGAGACCGCTGTAGATTCAGCTGCAGTTTAAGAATACAGAGAGACCCTAGGAACCCTTTTTCCAGTTTCTCCCACCATAACTTCTTAGTGAATTACAGTATTATATCAGAACCCGGATATTGCCATTTAGAATGTAGAACATTCCATCATCACAAGGAGTCCTTAGTTTGGTCTGTCATAACTATGCTCACCTCTGTTACAAACCATCCTCTCATTCCTTAAGTCCTGGCAAACATTTTTCTGTTGCCTATTTTTATAACTCTGTCATTTCAAAAATGTTATATAAGTAGCATCATACAGTATATAACCATTTTAAGATTGGAGTTTTTAACTGAGTAGAATTAACTGGAAATTTATCCAGGTCACTGCCTATATCAATAATCTGTGCCTTTTTATTGCTGAGTAGTGTTCCACAGGAGTGATATTCCACTGTTTTTTTCTTAACCATTCAACTATTTGAAGGACATCTTTGTTGTTGTCGGCTTGAGGCTATAAATAAAAAAATAAAGCCGCTATGCACATCAGTCTATAGGCTTTTGTGTGAACGTAAATCTTCATTTCCCAGGGATAACTTCCCAGGATAGCAAGTGCTGAGCGGGTCATATAGCCGTCACATACTCTTTTCTTAAAGAAACTGCCAAACTCTTTTTCCAGAGTGCTTCCATGATTTCACATTCCCAACAATGTATGAGAGATGTAGACTATTAACATTCTGACATGTGGTTAGTATAGTCACCATTTTGTATTTTAGCTATTGAAACAAATGTGTGGTGATATTCCACCTTACAAGTATTTGTTTTCCATTTGTATATTTTCAGTAAAATGTTTCTTCTTTTGTCCAAGTCCTGATTTAATTATGTGCTCCCTAACTGTCCAGTTTTGAAAGCTTATATATTCCAGGTACCCAGAACATTGTCATATAAGTGATTGTCAAAAATTTTCTCTTAATCTGCATCTTGCCTTTTCATCTTCAGGACAAGATCTTCCACAGAGCAAACATTTCTGATTTTACTCCAGTGTATCATTTTTTTTTTCTTTTATAGATCATACTCTGGGATCTAATCTAAGAACTCTTTGCCTAGGCCCATCATAAATATTTCTCCTGTTCTTCCCTGCAAGTTTTGTGGTTTTTACCTTTGACATTTAGATCCATGATCCACTTGAGTTAATCTTCATAGAAGATACGAGACTTGGGTCCAGGACTACAGACTGCTGATGGTGTAACCAGGACTACAGACTGCTGACACTGCTCCACCATCTTTTGTTGAAAAGGTCATCATCAGGACACATGTATGTGGAGATTTCTATCCCTCCATCAATACTGCAATAAGGCCTTAAATTAAGTAATCTAGTTCCTCCCACTTTATTCCTATCTCAGAGGGGAAATATTAAGTTTTTCACCAACCACAAAGTAAAATGTTAATCACCGATTTCTTGTAGATGCTATTTATCACCATTGAAGTTTTCTTTACTCCTATTTTTCTAAGAATTTTAACCGCCAACAAATGCTGGATTTGTCAAATGCACCAGTTAATAGGATCACATGATTTTTCTTGTTTTTCTTTCTAATATGGTTGATGAAACTGATTGATTTTCAAATATCAAACAGCCCAGCATCCCAAGAATAAATTTTTCTTGATCTTGTTATACATTTTTTCTACATTGTTGAATTTTATTTGCTACTACCTTGATAAAATTTTTTGCTGCCTATATTCATAAAGAACATTGGTATGTAGTTTTCTTTTTCTGTATTGTTTTTGTCATTTGGTACCTGGTAATAATGCCTTCATCAAAGAAATTTGGAAATGTCCCCCCTTCTATTTTCTGGATTAAAATATACAAAAGTGGTATTAATTCTTCTTTAAATATTTGGTAAAATTCTCTAATAAAACCATCTGGGGCTGGAGATTTCTTTATGAGGAGTTTTTGAAATATAAACTAAATTTAGTAGTATAAGACTGCAAACTATCTGTTTCATAGTGAATAATTTCTGATAATTTGTCTGTTTCAAGGAATTGCTCCATTTCACTTGTATTGGCAGGTTTGTAGAGCTTTTGCCTTGGTCTTTTGAGGTCTATAGGATCAGTGGCAGCCAGTTTCATTCCTGCAATTGATTGTGTGTGTCTGGGTCTGTGTCTGCGTGTCTGTGTGTATGTTTGGGAGTTGTTTATTGATTGGTCAGTCCTGGCAGATCATAATTGATTTTATTGATTCTTGTGAAGAATCATCTCTGTTTCATTGATTTTTCCTCTATTGAGTTTATTCTTTCAGTTCCATTGTTCCTGATCTTTGTCATTCCCTTCCTTTTACATTTTTAATAATTTTGTTTTTTACATTGGTGATTTCATTGTTTAACGCTGAAGTGTTGACTATGATTCCTAAGCCCAAGAAGACTCACATTACAGGCATAATTTTACAATTAATGACTCTATAATACATATCAACAAGATATTTTTAAACAGAAATATACATAAAGCAAGCCATACATTGGCCAGCTGACAAAATGGGACCAAGAGGCTCCCAAATCTGGAATATCCAAGAACTTAATCTTTTGTTGCCACTAGGAGCAGCAGTTCAGTATTTGCTAATTCAGCTACCTCCAATAATAAGAAATTGCTGTTTTTAAATTCATTTTCAAGGCCCCTTTATTGTTATAGATGAAATGTGTTTCTCATAGACAGCATATAGTTGTAACCCATTTTTATAATCGACTATGCCAACCTCAGATTTTGATTGTTATATATATATACCACTAATATTTAATATAATTATTGAAACCTTGGAACTCCAGGCTGTCTAGTTTTATTTTCTTTTTCTTCTATATTTTTGTTTCTCTGGATTTTTTTTCTATCTTCCTATGGGTTACCTAAATCATTTTGAGTATTTCATTTTGTTTTCTGTAGTGTTCTTGAGAATGTCTCTTTCCACAGCTGTTTTAATGGTTGTTTTATTATATATTCATAATGGTTGCTCTATTACATATTCATAATGTTATACCTGCTAGTGCATTCCATCACCGTTCTGTTTACAATATGATCTTAACTATTTTCTGCATATATATTTAAAATTATTTTAGGTATTGTTATGATTTTCATGTCACCTGTTAAACATAATTAAGAAACTCAAGAAGAGCTGGATGTACATATCTATAATTCCAGCACTCTGAGAAACTGACACAGGAGGCTCACAGTTTTGAGCCCAGCCTAGGACCTTCAAACACCCAGCCTGAAGGTTCTAGGTTGAATCCTCAGTACTAAAAAAATAAATCCAGTTGTATTTACCAAAATATTTGCTTACCATGTTCTTCCTTTCATTCCTAATGTCCCAAATTTCCTTCTTTTATCATTTCATTTCTGTCCAGAAATTTTAATCAGTCATTCTTTTAGGGTTGGTATGCTCAAGGTTGTTTCCTTTTATCTGAGAATGTCTTGATTTCTCCTTCATTCCTGCAAGGCATATTTTTTGTGTATAAAATTCTGAGTTGATTGTTAATTTCTTTCAGTACCTGAAAACTAGGATGCTATTTTGATTTCTGGCTTCCATGCTTTCTGATGAGAAATTCACTCTTGTTCTAATTTCTTTTAACCCTATGTGAAAGGTGTCATTTTTCTCCAGCTGCTTTGAAAAGTTTTTATTTGTCTTTAGTTTTTAAAAGTTTATTTAGGATATGTGTTGGCAATGAATTCTTTTAGTTTAGCTTAGTGGAAGTTTGTTCAGTTTCATGAATCTGTATTTGTATATGTTATTAAATTTGAGGAATTTTCAGGCACTATTTCCTTGAGTACTTCTATCAATCATTCTTTCTCTTTTCCTCTCCTTCTGAAGCCTGGATGACATGAATGATTAGACTTTTGTTTCTAGTACTGAGGACTGAACCCAGGGTCCCCACCACTTTTTATTTTTTATTTTGAAAAAGAACCTTACTGAGTCACTAAGTTACCCAAGCTGGGCTTGAATTTGCAATCCTCTTCCGTCAGTCTCCCAGAGTGCTAGGGTTATGGGTGTGCATCACCACACCTGGTTTAAACAGCACCACACCCCTTAAAGTTCTACTCATATCTTTCCATCTATTTTTTGCATTGTTCAGATCAGGCAATTTATTTTGCTCCATTATCTAGTTCACTGATTCTTCTGTTCCCTTCATTCTGTTGTTAATCCTGTTTTGTTTACAGTATTTTTCAGTTATAAAATTTCTACTTCGCTCTTCTTTGTATCTTCTATTTCTTTTATGAGACTTATACTTCTTTTCTGAGGTTTTCTATTTTTTATTTGCTTTACACATGTTTGTAATTGTGGATACTCAAAAATCTCTGCTAGGTAATTCTGAAATCTCTGACATCTTGATATTGGCATCTATTAAGTGTCTTTCTCACGTTTGAAATTTTGTAGTTCTTGTTATGACAACTAATTTTCAGTTGAAACCTAGAAATGTCTGTACTACATTGTGAGAGTCTGTGCCTATTTAAACCTTCTATCGTAGTTGGTCTTCTCTGACTCCAGTGTTGCGGGGGCAGGGAGACATTGCCTCATCAGTGCCACAAGGATGCAGACCTTCATGTGCTGCACTTGGCTTCCAATAACTGTAGAGGAAGAAGTGTTTTCCTCATAAATTTTGAGTGAAGGAGTCCACGACTCCCACACGGCCTTCAGTAATGCTCTGGTGAGATGGCCTCGTTTCTGACGGGCAATGGCAAAAGTCCTGACTCTCCATTACCTCTCATTTGACACCATACGAACAGGTAAGGGAAGAGGTGAATTACTGCCATTGAGTACACAGGTCCAAGCTCCCCACATGGTCCCCACTAACGTCAGAGATGGGGGTACAATGAGGATAAGGGAAATCTCATTATAGGCTGACAGTAATAAAGGTTTTACTTGGTCTTCTCTGACACCACACTGCCAAGAGTATCAGGATGTCTTACACAGCCTCATTAGGGGAGACATCGATCTTTATAGGCATAGGTGAAGATTTGACAGTTGTTTTTTCCATGATGTCTGCCTGGACTAGAGTGGTTACCTTCTAACAGTTTTCTTTTTTGCTATTCTATCCCTTTCTTGTCTTACAGCCAGAAACAGCAGGATTTTTTTGAGGCTTCTCTGACTCCGCTGACATATATAAGTTGCCAGCTTCTTCAGCTCTAAGCCTGAGATATATAAGAAAGAATACCCAAAGAACTCATTAATATGATGTTCTTCAGTTCCCAGGGTTCCTAGCTTGTCTATCTTCTTTCTACTTTTCAGAGCTTTTTAAGTATTTTTATATATTTAATGTATATAATTTTTAGTCATACTTGGTGAAGTAAATAGGAAAAGCTACATATATTGTCATGTTTCTGAACATGAAAACATTCCAGCATGCTAAGTTTTAATAACATAAAACAAACATGCATAATAACGCTTCCTTCCAGGATATTTTTTTTTCTGTGTACCCCCACTCTGAGTCCTTTTCCAAACTACCTCAATGAGAATGAATTATTCCTTTCTTTGTTTTTTTTTTTTTTTTTTTTTTTTTGGTATTGGAAATCAAACTCAAGACCTTGCTTTTACCAGGTGCTTGGCAGGTGCTGTCACTGAGGTATATCCTGAGCTCTCCTTTCTTCATATGTCCAAAAGAATGTCTATTTCCTGTGATGCTTTCTAATTGTCCAGTGGTATGAGTATTGATCATGTAAGTAAATCCAACTGAAGATGAGGACTGTATCAGATTCCTGCTTAGATTTTCAGTAGCTAAATGTCTAGTAGTAGTAAACATTTACTACAGTACCTAACACAGTACCAGGAAAATAGTAGATACTTAATAAATATTTGTAGACTGAATAAGTGAACAAATAGATATTTATTTAGCACTTGCCCATATGTTTAAGAACTAAATAAGGATTTGCTTAATTGAACTAAACTGTTTCAGCATCTGTCAGTCTAATCAATCCAGATTTATTTCTTCCCTTTGGGAAAAGAGATGCTTACAAAGTATACCCTAAAAACAATTATTTCAGATTAGTACCTTTTCAAATTAATAATTAATCATTTAGCAACTGTTTGTTTATGCACCCACCATAATACAAAAGAAGTGATAGAAAGGATCCTTCCATTAGAGGTAGAAAACACTGGAGAGACTAAAAGATATGAAGTAATTAAAGATTAAATAATCAAAGTGGAATCAACATGCAAGACAAAAAAGATAGCATGTGCAATCTAGATAATTAGAAAACACTTCACAAAACACAGGACTTCAGGAACACTTTGAATAAGAGCTACAATTTAGTTGGCAGAGAGGAAGGTAAAAGGAGAAGAAAATTTCAAGAAAAATATACAAAGACAAAAACAAATTTAGCCTAACTGTGGGGACAGAGAATTTACTTAAAGGAGATTTTGTTTTTAAGTAAAAGAACGAAAACATTAACAAACAGACACAAAGTAGCAGAAGAACAGTACAATCAAAGCTGAATTACAGACAAGGTGACAGGGAATTAGCAATGGTTGTATTATATATTGACACCTCAAAGTGTATGCTTAGGAAAGCACATATAGACATACAAGACCGATCAACTAATCACTAACTGTTCCTCACAATAAAGCAATGTAAGTCCATATTGAAACCGTGTTAGCCGTCCTGCACATACACACATACACGCATAGTTGTCCCTTTCTTCCTTTTCTCCTTCCCCTCATCCCAGTTGCTCTTTACTTTTGAGCAGTTCCTTAAAGAAGATTTTTAAAGGCTTTTAAAAGACTTAGAATTCATACAGTATAGAGTAAGAAGTCAAGAAATCATCTTACAATAATCTGAACTACATCACATTTCATAAAGAGTTTTTAAACACGCATTCTCCTGTTTAAGCCATTTGATATTGCTAATGATCTATAGAAGGGGAATGTTAAGTAGAGGTCCTCAGATACCCTTGTGCCATGTACATACCACTCTCTATGTAATATTCGAATAACTAGGGCAGGCTTTGGGCGGGCCTTATCCTCAGTAATACAAATCTAATAATATTAAGAAAGATACATTAAAAAGAAGAGACTAGAAAGACAGCTGCTAGTATGAGCAAGGATTAAGTAAATCTAGATAACATTGCAGAAGACTATAGCTGGCTTCCTGGAGGGAGGGAGTAGAGTCCAAGAGAAAGCTGTGGTGTCTTTTTTAGGAGTTAAAGGAAACACTGGTAGCTGCTCAAAGGAATTGGAGAACCTAAAATGATTCCTAAAGATCAAATTTGTTTGATCTTTAGCCAATTGTACTATCAACCCTAAGTTTCAGGAAGTATATAAGCTGCAGAAATGCAGGATAAAAGAAAGGAATCAAATCAGGAAGCAGCACACATGCAATGAGAGCTCTTAAAACAAAAAAATCCTTAAGTACTCTAAAGTCTAGATTCCAAGAGCCACTTTAAATTGCAACCTAGACATCCCAACAAAGATGGCACCTGATAGAAAACTAGTAGCATTTTTGGCTTACCACCACATTTTCCCATTTTCTGTTCTGCTTTTGTTTTGTTTCTTCTCTGTGGGGTAATTCTCACTGATTCCCACACTCTGGTCCAGGCTGGCAATCACAGTGCCATTCCTCACCCATACCCCACACTAAAGCACAGACAAGGACAACCCAAGCAAGGGCAATCGGAATCTTTCCTAGCATTGCTATAAGCATATTACCTACACTTTTCTGCATTCTACATTTGTATTATTCAATGCTTACAAGAGCTTTCAGGGCTGGAGCAAGGCTCCTCAAAAGACTGCATATGCTCTGAATCAGATTTAATGTAGGATACAGAAATTTACAAGATTGACCTACAATGGCCATTCACAGAGTCAAATGTAAAAGAGACAAAAGATCTGTCCACATGCTAGAGATCCCAAGGATCTTGCCAAAAGCCTGGAGCCCATAGCAATGTCCCATATGAGTGCATCAGAAAGGGAAGGCTCTGCAAAGACCAAGGAGTCTGCACTGGGAGGCCAAAAAACTAAAAGCTAAAGATTCTGCACCCACAGGTCAAAAGGCTGGTGCCAGAAGCTGAAGAATTCGTGCCAAAGGCCAGGAAACAGTGCCCACAGTAAAGGTGAAGACCACAGTTCCTCCAAAGAGAACAGCCAAAGATCTTCCAAGGGAAATCAGCTGAAATCTTTCCTTTCTGTTCTCCTTTTGTACCATTCCAACAACAGTTCTCCTACAGTGGGTCTTTCATGTCCAGAACCACTCTGACTCAATTCAGCTGGGAGTTCCTCATTCATTTGACAGTTGATCAATTTATCACAACAATATTTTTAATAGTCTGGTGTCTGAGGCCTCACTGGACCAAGAGGGCCTGTCAATCCCAGGATTAGTAGGTATCTGCAGGCTCTCATTGCATCTCTGCCTCTGTGAGTGTGTCCTCCATATGCCAACCAACCACACCTCCTACAAATATCTCCTTTATCAAGTCTCCATGGCCCAAGCCAATATTCTTCTGCCCTTGTCACCCCATGGCCAGGTAACAGATGACTTGGGAAATCCTCTACATATCAGAGTCCACTAAAATTATTCAAACTAGCCAATCCTACACTTCTTTGTCTTTCTTCTCCATTCCTTTCTGCAAAATTACAATAAAGACTTTTTCCAGTGCTTTCACCTCATTCAGCTGGCCCCTTCACTAACCCTAAACCTTCCCTATGTGGCCCTGTATGGTGGAATGCATCACTCCTCTTAGGAACAACAAACTATTTATTCATAAAACGATCTCCTAATTTGCTGAACTCATGATACTGAAACAATAATAAAACCTACATTGTAAAACAGACAGCCTAGCACATGCTCAGAGCCTGTTTTCAGAAGGAAAATAAGCAGTATAAGCTGAGTCAAGGAATAAAAGTTACAATAGGGACAGAGACGGGTCCTTATCCTATCATTTGAACCCTGGGTCTAGCCATGCGGAGAGCCAAATGTACTATCAACTTTCTTATTGTGAACTTTACATATTTTCTCTATTGGTTTAATCCTGTTCAATCTTACTACTTTAACTTGTACTCAAGTTGTTCACCCAAATGGTTGACCTCTAACCTCATCACCTTCTCTGAAATCCCCTATAACTCAAGATTCCTTCTCTTCCTGTTGTTGAAATTGTAATTATCCCTACCAGGGTCAAAAGTGCAAAATCGACCATTCATTTTCAATAAATTTTACATATTCAAGCAGCCGCTAAATCTCATCATTATATTCTCCTGAAGTCTCCTTTCTTCTGTCCCCATCAATAAAAATTTTACCACTTCAATTCACATCTTCTTGATTTTTTTTGAGTAGCAATAGTATCACATATGACTCATCTCAATTATCACCTTCTCTGTGAAATTCTTTATCTGGGCTGGGAAAATCGATACCTTGCTCTCACTCTGCTCCCCTGTTTTTCCCTCTCCCTTCCTTCCTTTCTCACTCCTACTCTCCTACAATCATCTTAGTGCAGCTGAGGCACTAGTATACTCTTCCTCTCTTCTCACACGCTGTGTTGAATGTCCTCTTCCACGATCTCCTAACATCCTCTCCACACCTCCCTCAAGGGACCTCACAATCAGAATTTAAACTACCCAGGTTATACCACTAGGGTAAACCCTGAGTTCCGCATATACAGTTCATCTGCCTGGTTTTTAAGCTTTCAAAGTGACTTACGTTTCCTTCATCCTCCCGCACCACTACTACTATTCAACATATGTGTGGCACAGAATCCCAGTCAGATCAGTGTTGGCTGAATAAAAGGTCCCCCATTTCCAGTCTCTCTACACATCCATCCACCCAAATCATCACTTCAGATTAATCTCAGTTCATAACTTTACTTGGTGGTTAATGCTTCCAACCGTGTTTTCACTAGCATCTTTGTGTTTATTCCTCACCTCCTGTAGCGGCTGATGTCAACTTGAGAAGTTTAACTAATTGACTCAGAAGGGGGCCAGTGTCCTCACTTTGTAAACATCCTGAGCATGTGGAAGAGGAAAACAGGGAGATGGTGTGGGCAGATAGCCTGCAAACAATATAAAGGAGGAAAAGAGGCTTGTCCGGCCACTCTTTTTGCTCTTTCTGCTTTTGCTGCCTTGAACTGTTGCCCCTCTGCCATGCCACCCTGCCTTGGAGCCAACTGATTATGGACTGAAACCTCTACAAACTGTTATCTAAATAAACCCTTCCTTTCTTAATTCTTGGCACCAGCTATTTTGTCTCAGCACTGAAAGAAAATTAACCAAGACAGAATTTGGTACTAGGAAAGTGGGGTTGTTGTTGTGATTATACCTGATGATGTGGTTCAAGAGCCTTTGGAAATGGCTTGTGGGAAGAGTTTGGAAAGGTTTAGAGTTGGCATCTGAAAGAGTAGAGCTGGAACACCTTAAGCTGTTCTGTATGGGAGATTCTGGTCGCAGTTCAGAAGACCAGAAGGTTGATATAAATCCTGCCAGTAAGGGCCTGGCTTTGGAAGTTTCTGTTAAGAAGAAGGATTGCATTGGCAGTCAATAAGTGTGGACAATGTGTTATAACTTGGCAGAAAGTTTATCTGCATTTTGCTTGTGTCCAGAGACTTTGCCTGAAACTGAGATTAAGGGTGGCAGACTAATTACTCTGGTGGGAGAAATTTCAAGGCAGTCTAATGTTGAGGCAGTGGCATGGCTACTGTTAGGAGCTTTTTGCCAGATCTATATTGAGAATCAAGAGCAAAGAGCCCAGCAGGATGATTTAAAATGTGAGTTTGACCAGAAAGGAAGCTCCAGTAATGCTGTGAACTACAAAGATAGAGCTGAGGGGATCTTGACTGCTGAGAAGGAATGAGAATATAAAAGATGGCCTGAAGGCATCACAAGAAGCAGCAAGTCTCTACCCTTTTCAGCCTCAAAACTGCAAAAGTGAAAGACTTTGCTTTGAGGATAAAGCCACAGAGCACTATGTTTTACAATAGCATTGGCATAGAAAATTTATTCCTCAGAATTGGATTCAGAGTGCCCAGTGACCCAGACACTCAACCCCTACAGCCAAGAGAGAGAAAAGCCTGGCTATTGTTGCAGCTGGCAGCAGACCTTGATATCACATGGTGCTGGTTTTAGGTGCATGCAGAATGCAAGAGCTGTGGGGTTAAGAAGGCTTACACCATCATTTCAGAAGGTTTGGAAGGTCAGGTAGTGTGTGCCTGAGAGGGCAATGTATGAAGCTGTGAAAGAGAAGGCAAAAGTGCAGTGGAGGCCCCAGAGGGTTGGAAAAGCCAGAACATGGATCATCTAAGGAAAGTTGCAAAAGTAAGTAAGTAAATAAATAAATAAATAATAAACAAAAATTTAAAAAAGGAAAGTTGCAAGGAGGGGGCAAAGCAGGTCTAAGTGAGAAGCCATGAGAGCTGTAACCACCAGAAGTGCCATAGAGGTGCACTCAAGCCCTTTGGATTTCACAATTTGCCACAGATTTCTTCAGATGCTAGACATGGAACTACAGAACTTTGTATTTTCCCTGCTGGATTTTGGACTTGCTTTGGTCACAGTCCTTTGCATTCCCCTATTTGTAATGTTTTGAATGAAAACATTTATTTTGTGATACTGAATGCTGGAAGTGTCTAATGTTTCATTTATACAGGGGCTTGCAGATAAGGGTTTGCCTTACATCTTAGAAGGGGTGTGGGACTTGGACTTTTTAGCAATGATGAAACTGTTAGGACTTTGGCAACTCTTACAGATGGACTAAAATGCCTTTTTTCATAAATGGATATGCATGAGTCCTTGGAGAGCCAGGAGCAGAATGTAATAGTTCTAATGTAATACAATGTTGAAAGACTTAATGCTGATTCTTAAGTATTGTTAAACCATATATTATAATGTTGTTAAACCCTGTTGTTTATAATGTTCAAGTTGTGAAATGATAAGAATAAGCATGTCTTTGTATCTGAAGACCAGTTTAAAGAAATATGTCTGGTTGCCAAGTTGACCAGGGATGGATTGCAATCGTTGATACATTGTGTCAACTTGAGAAGTTTAGAAGTTTAACTAATAGACTCAGCAGGGGTCAAGGGTCCTTACTTTGTAAACATCCTCACCCTGTGCAAGAGGAGGGCACAGAGATGGTGCGAGTTCTACATGCCCCCCAGGTGGGGGTAGCCTGCTTACAATATAAGGGAGCAAAAGAGGCTTGCTCCTACCCCATTTTGCTCTTGTTCTTGCTGTCTTCTGCTGCCTTGAACTATTGCCCCTGTGCCATCCCACCTTGCCTTGGAGCCAGCAGGTTGTGGACTGAAACTTCCACAAACTGTGGGATAAATAAACCTTTTCTCCCTAATTTTGAGTGTAGGTTATCTTCTCTCAGCAATGAGAGAAAAGTAATCAAGATAGAATTTGGTACCAGGGAAGTGGAGTTGTTGCTATGACTATACCTGACCATGTGGTTCAAGAGCTTTTGGAAATGGCTTGTGAGAAATATTGTCAAAGCACAGAGTTTTCTCCTTTTATACTATAAGTTTTTCCAAAGAGTAATTGAAGCATTTTTTATTCCTCTCCCTCATTTTCCTCTCTTCCTCTGTGCTTTGATAGCATATTTCTAAATCCTTCATTGCTGTTCCACTCTGAGAGATTTATAATTAAGCGTTTCTGTCAACAAGGACAGAGACACACATCATCACACATATATGACACCACTAGTAATACTTGTTCTACAAATGTCCGTTGAAATGTTGAAAAAAATGTATTCACTCCTTAGGGGAAAATTTTTTAAAATATCAGCAGTACCTGGCCTTTTTTTCATATATAATCACTGTCTAAATACTTTCAAGCACAGATAATTTAGAACTATGCAAAAGAAACTAAAGCACTGAGATTGCCTTGGTTTTGAAAAGTGCTCAAACCCTGGATATTTTTCTTTAGCTACATAACCTAACCACATGGTCCACAGAGTGGCACAGCCTACAAAGCTTTTGAGAGGGAATTTTGTCTGAACAAGACAGGACCAAGCCCAAAAAGGAAGAGCGTACAATGGTGTCAGCTGAAACTGCTTCCCCATCAGAAAGGCCAAGGCTGACACCATGTCCCTGATGAAGCAAACATTTCTTCCACTGACAAGTGTTTAATTAGACATTTTGAGAATCTAATGTCATGTGTGCAGATGCAAATGTCTGAAGAGTTGTTTACAGGGTGGTTTGTGCCAGACAGGCTCCAGTGCCAAGCCTGCATACAGCCTCCCATTATTCTGCTGGACTCAGCTTCTAAAGATGTTTCAGGGTTCTCTGAGCCTTGTAAATTTCCAAAGGCTCATCTGTGTTTTCAAAGCAGAGTCCTTCTTTCCTCCTGAGGAGGCATCAGTCCTTCCCCTGCCAGTCTTTACTATCATCTGTCCTGATTCAGAAAAGGCTCTGGAGGAAGTTTGAGAGATTACTCTATCTCTAAGGAGATTGGGGTTAAAGTTTCAGTAGTTTTTGGAAACCCAAGCAAAAGGAAATACCAGGCCCCAGCTCCATATTCAGAAACTGGGTCTTAGCTGATTTCCTTATTCTAAAAATTGTTTCTTTTATTCATTGACCAAAGAAAATGACACTTGGTAGCTGAGCTAACAGACAAGACAATTTAACATGTGAGCTATAAAGAAGTTCTTGTTTGGTAAAACAAATAAGGACAAACTACAAATGGATAAAGAATACATCCATCCTTAAGAACTAGACCATTAATACTCTGCCTTAAAAAATGAAATGTAGAAAAAGGTGCAATTGTCACACATTGTTACAATACCTTCACTTTGTCCTATTGTAACCACACATCTACAAGAAGAGATCCATAAAGCCATGTGGTAAAGACAGCATTGCCCACACTTGTACAGTTTCAACTCTAAAGTATCAAAAACTTACAAGTTGTTGCTCCAGTCTTTACAACAATGAATAAAAGTGAACAAACTGGAAACTAACAATTTTCCTCAGACTCATCAGAAAACTGATGCTTCTCTTATAGTTGGAAAATCACCCAAATCCAAAGTCACAGTTAAGATATACTGATCTCGACAAGATGCCATGGGAGCTGTAGGGTGATGATTATATCAAAATGGACATTTGACAAATTCCTGGAGGCTGAATCTAGACTGGTAGAGAGAAGGAAACTCTGAGGGCCACAGTCTTCACAGGGGAGGTACTCACAGTATTGGGTAGAAGCCAACTGTGACAAAGGGACAAGGACAAAAGGGAGAACAAAGTACCAGCAAATACTAATAGTGGCTAATACTGATCCTGCACTTACCCTACATCAAGCCTGTCCTAAATGTTTACATTGCTTAACCTTCACAACAGCCCTAGAGGATAGTACATTGGTTTTCTATTGATATAATAACAAATTACTGCCAACCTGGTATTTTAAGCAGTACAAACTTATTATTTTGAAGTTCTATGGGTAAGATGTCTAACACTGCCAGGTGTGGTGGCACAGTGCCTATAATTCCAGCATGCCGGGAGGCTGAGGCAGAAGGATGGTAGGTTCAAGCCCAGTCTGGTCAACTTAGTGACTACATGAGACCCTTTCTCAAAATAAAAAATAAAAAGTGTTCTGGGATGCAGCTTAGTGTGAATATACTGAGTTCAATCTTCAATACTGAAAAAATAAAGGAGATACTAAATACTGAATGTAGCAGGTAAAGCAAGGTATTGGCAGAGCTACATCCTTTTCTGAAGGCCTTAGAAGAGAATGCTTTTCCTTCTTTCCCCCTATTTGTAATAGTCACTTGTTTCACCATACCTTTTCTCTATTTTCAAAGGCAGGAAATTTGCTTTTCTCTGACCATTCTTCCAAAGTCACATCTCTTCTGCATGCACTTTTAGGCACATTGTGATTGCCCTGTACTCTCAGATAATACAGGATAATCTACTTTAAGGTCAGTTGATTAGCAATGTTAATTCCATTTCCAACTGTAATTCCCTTTTGCATGTAACTTAACATGTTTATAGGTTCTGATAGGCCAAGAGAGACTCCATTTTCTGTTTTTAACTCCATATTAATAAAAATCACTTAAAGTTCACTTAAGCTGTAGTTCACCCTAGGTCCTTGCTTAGTTATCAACTCAGAGCATGGCAGAGCCATAAAATGGGAACAGAGCAAACAGGACAAATTGGGAAGTGGGCTAAAAGTTAAAACGTAATGGTCCCTTGGAATTTGGCTGTCTGACCTTCTGGGAGAAGTAAACTTTGCCATAGCTGTGTAACATTCTTGTAACATTCTCAAAAATGAGGTAATGGTTACTGTGGAAAACTAAAATGTACTTAAACTGAAGATGAGATCCATATCAGGGTGGACACCTTCTCTGGCTCCTGGTTGGAGACTGTCAGCCAGCTTAATAAAGCTTTGTTCATTCGTGCCTTTTCGGTTTTCTAGTGAGCGCCTTTCTTGTTGAACTCGCTTACTGTATCAGTTCCACGGATTAGGGTGTGAACACAGTTGGGAAGGAGGAGATATCATTCTACCATGGACAGGTATTATTCCAGTTCTATTCCAGAAACTGAAGTATAGACAGGATATACAATTTGCCTAAAGTCACAAAGATAGCAGTGGTAGAGATCAGAGCTGGACTCAAGACACTAGTTTCAAAGTCCATGTTCTGAGCCATTAAGCTTCAGGAAACACAAGATGCTAGTGAGAAATGTGGCAAACCCTAAAATCTGAGCTCAACAGGCAGTCAAACTGCATCCAGAGTCAGAGTAGTGCTGATTTCCATGACTTACCATCTGCTTCTCAAAGAACTCAATCGGTGCTTGTGATACCTGCATTTATTTTTTAGCATTCTTATTGTCTTTTGATTTTCTTTAAACCTTAGCTTAGAAAAGCTAATGAAAAGAAGTTTCTATGAAAGAACAGCCAGATGATTTAGATAGTAAATTTTGGGGTACAATACATATGTATTAATGATCAAGAATAGATCTGTAATACTCAAGCACATGCAACAAATACAGTTTATAACACAGCTAATGTATTTTAGTAATCTTAAAAATCACAAAATAAGGATCTAGGCACAGAAGGGGCATATGTACATAAAAGTAGAAAGTGACTTACATGCACAGCATGATAGTACCATAAAACAAAGATGATTTCCTATTGTTTTGTCACTTCAACCTATTACCAAGCTGGCATTAAAATGGTGTAAAGCAAAAACTAAGGCATAGGTCAGTAAGTACAAGGACTGGAATTCACTGGCCTTCAGTTAGCATTTTTGGTATTTGTTTGTTTGTTTGTTTGCATTATCTCATGAATGTCCCAGGGAACAAAAGAACTTTTTTGTAAATATATGTGATGTTAGCAAGTTGGCAGAATAGGATATATCAGAAAGTTCATTCCTTCCCATATAGTACTACTGCCAGGTTGGGGAATGCACTGAGCAGTCCTGCCCACTCAAAGCTAACTGCAGTGCCTAACCAGCAATTCCACCTGCCTACAGAGCCCAGCCAGTGGTCTCATCTGGCAGTGGAGCCCAGACAGCAGCCCCACTCAACCTCTGAATAGAGGCAGCAGCCCAGCCAATTAAAGACGCCAGCAATAAGCTCTGCCTACCTGGAGTCATTACTGACTGACCCAACTACAATCACAGGCTAAACTTAGTCCTGAAGGTCTATCCCTCCCAAAGAAATCCCGCAAAGGTCAGAAGAGCTATTTGTTCCCTCAAGTCCAGAAAAAACACCAATGCAAGAGCACAAGGCTTATGAAGAAGAAGGGAGTCATGACAACTCCAAAAAAAAAGAATAAAGCTCCAATAATAGGTCTTTTTTAAAAATGGAGTTCTAAAACCAAGTGTGGTGGCACATATCTGCAATCCCAGCATAACTGCAGGCCAAGGCAAAATGATGGCAAGTTTAAGGCCAATATGAGCTATGTAGTGCTACCTTGTCTCAAAACACCAAAATGATAATATTAAATAGAGATGTATTAAATGACAGACAATTTCAGAATGATTCTTTTTTAAAAACTTATTAAAGTATAGGATATAAAGCTAAATTAAATTAGAAAATTAGGAAAACTAAGTTAAATTTGGAAAATAATATATAAGTAGGTAGAAAATGAAACAATAAAGAAAAGATGGAAATCCTAGAGATGAAGAATACAATGACTGAACTGAAAATCAATAGAAATTTTCAACAGAGGACAGTAAATTCTAGGACACAATGCATGTGTATTAGTGATCAAGAATAGATCTACAGTGGTACCTTGGTTCATTAAGTTAATTTTTCTATGATTTTGGAAAAGATGGCTATGTTTGTGTTTGTGTGGGAGAGATGGCCATGGTTATGTTTGTCATCCAAAGCAGAGTTTGCAAAAAAAAAAAAAAAATTTTGCCAAATGCTTCTGTTCTGCAAGCCAAACTGTTTGCAAAACAAAAGCATTCATGAACTGAGGTATCATTGTGTAATACACAGTCATGTGTAACAATTACAGCTTTAGTAAAGCAGAAGACAGAATCAGTGAGCCCAAAGCAGAACACTTGAAATTATCCAGTCAGAAGAGTGGAAAAAATGAAAATAATGAAGGAAATCTGTGGGAATTATGGACCTATCTCTGAACTAATCTTTATATAGTACGTATTTCAGGTAGAAAAGATAGAGGAAAAATGGCCAGGACTATATTTTTAAAAAAGAATAGCCTACAACTTCCTAAATATGACAAAAGATCCTGAGATCCATGAACAAGAAGTGCAAAGGTTTCCAATTCAGTCAATCCAAGGCCAGGTCACCATACATATAATATCAAACTACTAAGAATTAAAGGCAAAGAAAAAGGGTCTAAGAGCACCAAGAGGTAAAAACATATCACGAAAAGGAAATCTCAGTACAGCTACCAATGGAGGCAGAAACCCTGCAGACCAAGGGAGACTGGATAGTACTATCAAAGTGCTGAAGGAAAAGATCTGCAACCAAGAATTTTTTATCTGGTAAAACTATCTTTCAGAAATGGGTAACAGTCCATAGCCATACTACCCTGAATGTACTCAGTCTCATAAAAAATGGGAAATAAATACAATTTTCCCAGAAAAACAAAAGAGTTCATGAACACTGGACCTACTTTAAAGAAATTATAAAGGGAGTTCTTTCAAGTGAAATATATTATTGAACATTCAATATCCCTATTCATTCATATAAATTAGTCTCCAATTTCATTATTTTTATCATTTACATTTTCCACTTGTTATTGTCTACTTAATTTATCATATAAAACAAGTTCTAACATCTCCCACAAATTGTTTTGCTAGCTTTCATACTTGCATTTGTTTTATGTATTTTGAAGATTGCACTTTTAAATGTTTGATCCATAAAAGGTGACTACTACCTCTTACTTACAGCTTTGATCTTTTATCAATACAAAACAACTCTGGGCTTTTTTAATACTGACATTGAACTCAAGAACCATAAAAGTTTCTGGTTTCCTTGTTCTCCATTACTACCTTAGGACTGTCTCTTGTGGATCCTACATCAGAAGGCAGCACCAATGCTGGACTTGTCTTTCCATTTCCCAGCTAACCTTCATCCCATCCAATATACTGCTTGTAGATACTTGATAAGCAATATAAGTAGCTAGATGAAAATCATTATCTTCACTATGGCTTGAATAGTCTCTAATAATTTGGGGATCCAGCTCCAGATCACTATCTTAATGTTTGATATCCAAGTTAGGAAAGCCTTTGCATCAAGCATATGTAGATGTTATAAATATATCTTACTCTAAGCAAACTCTATTTGAAATGTTTGATTTATTCAGGCAATATATCAAAGAATGACTATTCATTCTACAAAGGGGCTTTACCTTATAGAAGTTTGATTCATAAGATTGTTTTATACTGTTGTGGACTCCTTTATTGCATTCAAAGTGTCACTTGATTCCCATAGATACTCTCTAAGTACAATCCTTCATGAACATGGCAGAATCAGGGCTAAGAATCCTTTCCGCCGCTGAAAATCTTGCTCCCTGAAAATCTTGACTCTCCTGGTCTTTTCATATCATCTGCTTTACTCTTACTTTTATTTCATGTGATTTGGTGAAGGTAGACAGGACATACTGCAAAGGACAAAAATTCCAAGACAAAGCAAAGTTTTGTTACAATGGAAAGAGCAGGAGACCAAAAAACAGAAGGCTAAGAGTTATTGCCAGCCATGAGATCTGAGGCAAACAATAGCCACCTCAATACCTGATTTTTAGCATATAAAAGAAAGTTAATAGTGTCTGGCAGTACCTACTCCTAAGCATGCTTATAACAATCTAATGTAAAGTTGCTTTTTAAATATAAGGACTTATGCTAATGTATCCTTTTTTACAAGGAAATTTAATATCACTACACCAGGACATGTCATCTCAATCTGGTTTTTCTGTGTTAGCAACTACCATAGAATTTGCTAAATGTTCTGGAAAATCCCTCCTAATCATTATCCTTTTCATTTTTGTCTTATTCTCCTTTTGTTAGTCTTTACTTAGTTCAAAGTTTCCCAACACTTTTTTGGCAAAATGAGATCCAGCTCTCTGCCCAGCACCCACACCTCTGAACAGTCCCATCTGTCTCTTCCTAACAAACTGAGTAAGTTGAGAAATTAAAGCTTGTGATAGTGATAGTGTTACCATTACCAAAGTACAGTTATTTAGAAGACTCAGCTCAATTTTCCTCCCTGTATTCCACCTCTACCTGTACTTCACTGATCACCGCTTTCTGCTACACTCTCGATATTTCCTTGTCTTTGTTCCTCTGATCCACTCCCATCCATGTTCCTTTATTTCAGTTTCTCTTGATGGTTTGTAATAACCCTTCATTGTTTACGTCTCCAAAGCTTCTTCCTTCTCTGAAATTTACATATGGATCACAGTTCTAAGAACTCCCATGAAGTATGATGTAATGGTCCTTAATTAGCCAAGTCTAATGTGCTTATTTTGAAGTGACCTAGGAAATGGACTGAGGACCTATTGTAATGTTTGGCAGGAGTCTCCATTGTGTAACATTACAGCTCAGCTACAGGCAAAGCTATGTTCTGGGCCTCTCCACCTGAAGGTTCCCAGCTTACTTCTACTCACTGTGTTTCTCCAAAAACTTCTTCCTCCTCTTGTATTTGTCTCGTTAATGGCATCTCCATTTGCCCTGTCAGGCAATCCCAAAACCGCAGGAGTGTTTTCAACATCTCCCATTTCCAATTACTCATTAAATCCTGCCCTGTTTTCTAAAACTATCTCAAACTTACTCTTATCCTGTTTCATTTGGACTATGGCAACAGCGTTCTCATTTTCCTCTGGTCTCCAGAGCCTTCCCTCTCCAGTTCCTCCTTGCTGGAGCTATTTTCCAAAGAAAATCCAATTACATGTTCCTTTGCTTATAATTCAGGTTTAAAATGCTTTTAAAAAAGGAGGGAAGGAGGGAAGGAGGGAAGGAGGGAAGGAGGGAAGGAGGGAAGGAAGGAAGGAAGGAAGGAAGGAAGGAAGGAAGGAAGGAAGGAAGGAAAAGAAAAAACTACCCAGGTTGTGATAAAGTGTAACTGCATCTGAAGACCTTTTCTGCCTGGCCGTATCTGACAAGACCTGTCTCCTACAGTTACACAAGGTCTCCATCTGTCCCTAACACTGCCACGTCCACACATACTCCGCCTAGTACCCCTTGTAGTTTTCTCAGGGATGCCCTTCTCTCCCCTCTTGACCTTTAGAGCTCAAAGCACAGTTGAAAATTCACCTGCTCTTGTCAAGTTGTCCTAAACTCCAGCCACACTTCTATCCTAAGAGTGAGAAGCTCCTACTCCCACATTGCACCCTGGGGTGTAATTATTTGTGATCGTCACTGTCCTCCTTAAATTCAGTATCCCAATCTTTATTATTTAACTTCAGAAATGGTTATTGAAAATAATATTTGATGAATAAAATAGTAATTAAAGAAAATTCCAGAGGCCTAGAAACATACAACTCCTACTACTGTGCTGCATTAAAGGAAGCAGCCCAGGAATAAAGAGAAAGGACTAACGATCAGAGTGTAGCAAACACATGAGTGGGTTGTTTTTTAAAGCTAAGTGGTTTAGGGAGGGTATGGGGGAGAGGAAAGTACATTTTAAAGTTCTAGCTCCAGGGCAAGTAATAAAAATTATTGTGTTAATGTTTGAGGGCTTTTTTTTTTCCCCTTTCTGGCCTTTTTTCCCCATAATATTGTGAGCAATGGGAAAGTCTATTCTATCACAGCAGCCTTCAGGGCAAAAAGTTTCAGTGTCCTGAGTTAAATCGAACTGGCATCTACTCAGTTTTTCAGAGAGCCACAACTGGTCTCTGTCTTCCATGAGGCTAAACCTGGCTGACAAAAGAAAAGAAAACCATTTTCCGCTTGTTTTATAGGCTTCTTTTATCCTCTTTTGCTCTCGTCAACTAGTTATAAAGGCCTTGGAATCCCATCGTGCATTCTTATCCCTGGATTACCGGGATGTAGACATCGTACTTTGTCAGCACCGCGAGCCATCCTTATCAAGAAGCAGGTTGGCAGGCAGCAGCTTTCCAAGGACACAAAGCCAGTACAAGAAACAACAGCGCTTAGTGCTCAAGGTTCAAATCCCTTTCACAGTGCCATTTACTGATCACAGCCCTCAATGTCACCCATTTCATAGTCTCTAAGCTTGGGAGACCTAACACATTTAAAATCAGGGTGCATGAACACCTAGTCAAAGGATCAGTCTGCTAGGATCCCAGTGAAATTCAATAATATTTAAAAATGACAAAACAGCCAACTCCTCTGTAATTCAGTCTTAATCTTTCCACTCTTGAGTTCTCATTCTAAATGCACTTGCCCTCAAGGCCCTAGAATTTGTGTGTCTGTATATATGTATCGTGGAACACACAGAGACCACAATTCCCAATTCTTCCACAACGCACAAGCTTTACCCGCAGAGACTGTGTTTCTGGGAGAATCCCTGCCTCCACCTACTTGTGTTTTGAGTCCTGACTTTTCGTTTACCAAGCACTGTTTCTATTTAAGAAAGTCAGATGGGGACTACAACAGACCTACACCTTATAGTGACAATTAAATGGGACTAAGTGTAACAGTGCCTCATACATCATCACAGCTTCATAAATATCAACTTGGTCACATTCCATGACTAACACGTGACCCCATCACTGGATCTGTAGGAAAAGAATCTCAGAAAGTCAGCCTTTCTGAAAACCAAGCAAAGCATTTGTTCCACTTCTCCCGATAGACTTGAAATAAATGAAGTAGGTAACATTGATTTTATTTTTGGGCTTTGTGTTTGTTAAATGTAGCATGCACAAAATATTTTAATATGTATGTAAAATGACTTTTTAAGTGCCTTTAAAAATCCCCAAGGTTCTTTCAGCTCCAACGTGTTGTGATCTATGATAACTGACCTCAAATGCATGCAAATTAATCGTGACACAATTCCCTCAGCATCCAGGAAATACATAGCATTATCCACTCAGGTTGCACTGGAAACAATTAGACTCAGGACCAGGACTCTGCAGCAACGCAGAAGGAAATCTCGCCTTCCTCTCATCCTCTCAGCTCAAGTCCTCTTGTTGCAAATGTGGAGTGGAAGGCAAATGCGCTGTGATTTGCAGGGAAGACAGGGACGAGACTGTCAGAGTCCTGCAAGTGAAGCCAATCAAGTAAGCAGAGCTCTGTGAAAACATCAGCAATTTTGCCTTTGAACCTTTACGTGAAAGAATCGCAGAAGTTTGACTCAGGAAAGAGCCCCCACATGCTCCCTTACAATGGAGATTAAGAATTAAGACCTGAAGAGACCAAGCAACAAGCCGAAGGTCATCCAGCTCTTCTGCACCTACAAACCCCGAACTGCTCCAGTGTGTGCCATGTTCTCACAGTAATAAATGTCTCTTTTTTTCATTTCTGGACTATTTAACTCTCTGCAGTCACCCACAAATCAACCAGCCCCTGTGTCAGGAAAATGGGCAAGATTCTCCACAGTCCAGAATTCAAGAGAAATGCCTGGCTCTACCAACCAGTTCTACTCTGAGATTCACCCTGATCTTTCAGAAATGCGTGAAGTACTATTACAGGGACAATGATTCTTCAGAAGTCCGAAGTAGAAGGGAGCAAAGCACAAGGAAGAGAAACCTTAGACACATTTGTTTTAAGCGAACACATACACGCCAAACACCTGAAGTGGACATAGCAGGGTCTGTTTCTGATTATTTCTTTAACTGAAACATAGACTAAAACTCCTCTTAAGGAATCACAATTAGAGTGACTCTGTTTGCCAAAGTACAACACTTAACATAGTTCTTTGGAAAATCATCTGTCTTCTGCCTCCATTTCATACGTGCAGTGCATCCAATTTATGTGCATCCAATGTATTTTCTCACCTATATTTCCGCTCTATTGCTCTATTTCACATGTGCCGTCCACTGGCTCATTCATTCATTCACTCATTTGGCTCTAGTTCATAGACCCTCATTCGCTTCACACCTAAGTACATATCAAGTCACACGTGGGCTTGGCCTCGTGCAACAAGCACCACAAAAGCTAAAGCACAAGGTAAAACGTGGAAAGAGCCTCTAAAGCACCCCAGTGAAGCCACTAACGGGGCGACCTCCAGAGGAGGCTGAAGACGCCCGGGTTGAGGCGTGGAAAGGCGGCCCCAGCTGTGCGCCGTCGCCCCGCGCGTCCCCTCCGCCCCACGCAGCCTGTGGGACGCCGCAGGGGGCTGCGGGCTCCCCAGCAGCCGCGGCCCCTGGAAGGAGGGGACTGTGCCCGCGGGAGGCAGGAGGGAGCGGGAGGCCCGAGGCGCTGCCCCCGAGGCGCCTCACCTTCCGGGTTCCGGCCCCAGGCGAACCCCGCGTGCCCCGGCCCCGCCCGGCGTCCTCCGGATGGGGCGGCGGAGACAGACCTGGCCCGCCGGGGTGGGCGCCGGGGACGAAAACGCTGAAGGTGCGCCTTCTTCGGAGCCTGGGCCGTCGCGGTCGGCGCGTCCTGCGGGCCGCCCCGGGAAGTGATTCCTACCCCGCTGTTCCGGTCCCGCCGGGGCAGGACTGTGGGAGAGGCGGCGGCGGCCGGGAGTTAATTATGGAGGGTGCCCAGGGAGAGAGGAGACGCAGCCTGACCTGGGCGGCTTATCTCAGCCAGCCACACGCACTCGCGGTCACCAAGTGCGCGCTCACGTATCCTCAGCGTTTCATGTTTCTATAAGCCTAAACTCCTCTGCTTAACCAAACTTATCAAACACAAAGTTATTTTTGCGAAATACTGTCTCTCCTGACCTCCCCATGCACAGTCATACACACACACACACACACACACACACACACACACACACAAGCTTTTCATTTAAAGAAAAAGGAAAATTACATGCTCAGTTTGTTTAAAAAGTACAAAATTCATTGACCTACACCCACATACAGTGTCAGCTCTGCCAGGAACTCAAGGGTCCTCACAGTATGGCCCCGAACAACCTTTTCACGAGGGTGTCTGAGGTACCGTACCCAGCAACGCTGGAATATTTTGTTCCTCAAAGGATCTGGGGTAGCGAACAAGTTTTTCATGATGGCTATTTTTGTAAAATACAATTTAAAATCTGTTTACAAAAGTGGAAAACAAAAGACATAAAATCTACAGGCCCTAGTTTTTGTTTTAAAATTATACAAGCTTGCAGCAAGTATAAGATTCTTCTTTCTTTCTTTTTTTTTAATTTTTAAAGGCTTACTCTCAATTTCCATACTTAGCTCATCATGGAACAAAAAACATATGGTTCACAGACTACCTCTGGTGACAGGCTTGCTGTTGGTTATATGAGATGTTTTTTGACTTCTGGATCTTTTTTTATATTATTGCTGTAGTGCTCACCAAAGTCCTTCTCTTTCAAGATGGGGCTCCTAACGTAATAATAATAGCCCAGCACTGCCCTCTCCAACTGGAGCATCTGTACTTCCTTCTGACTAAAAACTGGAGGTGGAGGTCATTCTTTGTGTTTCCACTATCTTCTGCACTTATTTCATGGTATGTTATAATTACTTATTTAGATCTGTATGCCCTAGACCACAGGCAAATCGCCATATTCTGAGCTATATCACCAAAAAGTTTTAATTAACTGGACAATATTCAATGGCACTTAGAATGTGCCCTGTGCTGTTCTACGAGCTTTATAACTTCATAAACGACCTCTAGGGTAGATGATGGACAACAGGTGGAGACCCTCTTATAGTCAAAATCAGGTTACATCATTCCTCTGCTCAAAACCCTCCAGTGACATCCTGTTTTATCCAGAGAGCTAATGTGCGTATTGGGAAGTGCGAGACCCTGCACGATCTAACTCCCTTCCGTGCCTCCAGTCTCCATGGTTACCTTTCTCCAGCCATATGACTTTCTGGCTTGCTGGTCCTTGTACACCGCTGCCTTAGCGACTTTGTGCTGTCTCTTCCTATGCCCTGGACTCCTACTTGATAAACCTTCCTTGCTCACTTGCTCTCAGCGTTTGCTCATGTCTTGTTTCCCTGAGGCCAACCCTGACCACCTTTCAGTACAGTGATCAGCCCCTTCCCTTCAGCCCCAGAACTACCAATGACCCTTTCCCCACTCCTGTCATTTTTCCATAGCACTCATCATTTCTCGACTATGTGGAAATACTTACATGTGTTGTGTACTGTTTGTCAGTTCCTCAAGAACCGGGATTTTGACCTTTTCCCTATCTTAGCTACTGTACTCCCAGTGTCTAGAAGAATTTCTAGCACAGTAAGTAGACACTCAATACACAGCTACATCACGAATCCTAATAATATTTGAGACTGGGCTGACCAGAATAGCCATGAGGGCAAGGGAAAGATGACTTCCAGAGACATGTGCGAATAGAGAGGTAAAGGCAAGTATGGGGGAATGGACTGTACTCCACAATCCCAGTCATCCCAGTCATCCCTCCAGTCCTGGAGGAAAACAGCAGCAGGGGAAATTATGTATGGAGTAAACTACTTGCTTATATAAAGAAGCCTAAGATGGTAACATATGTCACCCAAGTCAGAGAAATTTGTATGTAATGCTTAGTGGAGCAGCCTACTAGTAGCTCACATTCCTGTAGCCAGAACTCAGTCCTGTAAGCACACTTCCCTGCAGATGTAACCCACTTGTGTGCCCAAGAAGAAGGGCCAGTAGATTTACTGAACAGCTAGCAGTCTTTGTCACACTTGTTGACCCAGTAATGAATTTCTAAAACTATATTCTAAGGAAATGATCAGGTTAATTTAGTATAGCAAAACATTGATAATACATCAGATGATTACTAATACAAAGATAGTTCATTATAATTTTAGTACATTCATATAGTACATTCATTACATGGAAAGCACCACCATACAGTTTTAAAACTCCTAGTATACAACCATATTTTAGTGTTTTAATTTTATAAATATACATATTCATCATAGATATCATATGCAGATGGTCCCTGATTTACAATTACTCTTGACTTAATCAAGAGTTTTCAACTTTACAATGGTGTGAAAGCCATACTAATTCAGTAAAAACTGTACTTTGAATTTCTGATGTTGACCTTCTCACAGGCTAGCAATATGTGGTCTGATACTGGACCCACAACAGCTATATCATCCTTAGGGTAAACAACTGATACTTTACTGTGTATTGTGTTGATGGCAGTTTTCAGACACAAGTAGTCAATAAATTTCATGCAATACTCAACATTTCATTACAATAGTGTTGTGTTAGATGATTTTACCCAAATGTAGGCTAAAGGAAGTATTCTAAGCATGTTTAAGGGTAGACTAGGCTAAGCTGTAATGTTCTATAGAATACATAGTTATCTTTTGGACTCACAACATTATCCACTTATGATGAGTATATTAAGATGTAAATCCAATGTAAGACCCTTCTTACCCCCAAAACATGGTTAAGTAAGTGATACACTCATTTGTCTGAAGGATCCCACATGATAGGTTCACACAGATTGAAACAGTGGAACAAAACTTCTGCTGTAATATTGAAGTCTCTGGTAGGACAAAAATGCTTTAAATGATCATAACTATACAAGACAAAATTGTGAAAAAGACAAGAATGAAATGTACCAAAATGGTAAGTTGTATAATGGGATGAATGTGTTTGTTTCTTCTTTTTTCTTGTATGATGTTGCCAATTTTTCTAGAAACAGCTTGTATTACTTTTACATTGAGAAAAGTTAACTTCCTAAAACAAGCCAATGAGTTGGAAGACATCCTTTAATAAAGTTGACACTGTGCTTGATGATGAGAGGGAATCCAAGAAATGGAAGGTAGAAGTTCCATATGTCCTCCACTTCTCAGGAGAAAAGTTATGGAAGAAGTAGTCACTATGTGCTAGACCAGTCTTGTCTCCTTGAAGGGCTAGTGTAGTATAGGAACCCTTGACCTTAGAGTATAGGGAAGGACAAGGAACATCCTTGACTTGACTGATACTGAAAGGCACTCAAACTATTGGAATAATTCCAGAGTTCTGGGCATCCTTCCAGGGCCCCTATTCTGTACTTCTTGTCTTATGACGAGGGATTGGTGATACTGGGACACAGAATAGATAGTGCATGGCTTTTCCTTAAGATCAGCAAGGAGTCTAGCTGCCTTCTTTGGCTTCATAGAGAGGGCTTGTTAGAGTGGAATAGTAATAGATTAATACTTTAAAGATCTGGGCTGACTCCACTACCATGTGGCTGCAGCTCTAGTTCTAATTCTAAACTGTTCATGGTCCTCTACCATACTACAGTGCTGGTACTACTGCTGGCAGACAAGACTACTGCTGCAGACAGCCCTCCGCTTCTGGCCCACTGTCAGAATTTCCTTTGTTGCAGGGTTGCCTCATTCATTGAACATTTCCTTACTTTTTAGAACAAAAAGAGGGTGTAATGCATTAGAAAAATATGGAGGAAATCAAAATCAGATGGGCACTGGAACTGAGTGTGCTGATGCCGTCTGGAGTCATTGAGAGTGATTAATGCATGGTCAAAAGCTAAGTGTGAAAGCGACAGCACTTATCACTTCTCAGCCTTTTGGCTAAGATCAAGTGTAGAAAGCTACAGCACTTTTTAGTAGTATATAAAAAGCTTTTCATCTCCTGCACAGGAGAACAGAAAAAGCTTATGAACATTCCTTAATAATTAGAGTTTCAAAGAAGATAAAATGTTCAGACTAAGTAGGTCTGCAATGTACAGGACAATATGATCCTTTGGGCTATGTAGGGTCTGATAAAGAAAGAAAAGATTATAACAAAGTTGCTACAAGATGTAGGGAATATGTAAGGCAGAAGCTCAGAAAATATTTGAGAAGACTGTTCTCAGTGACCAGAATCAAGCAGGGTAGAACATAAAGTTCAATAAGGGAGATATTCCCCTCATGCAAGATTTCATACCTGGCAAGGATCTCAGGAGATGATGCTCTCATACTGCTAAATTGGCACTATAAGAAACTTTTCAAAGGTGATATCCTATATTAAAATAATTATAAATCTTACAACTGCCAGGTAGATGGCATAGGAAGGGCTTAAGATTTCAAAGAGGTAGATATACAAATAGATGGCCTATGTCTAGACAGCCAGCCAACCAACCACAGAAAAGCTCAGAAGCCCTCTGTATAACAAAGCAGTAAGTATGCACTGATGCAAGAGGAACACTCTTGAAACATTCAGAAGAGTTTTGTGGACCAGGGCTCATGATAGGAGGTGATCTTACAGAATTAAGCTTCCAAAGAGTAATGATAGAATTCCAAATTAATAATGGAGACAAGATAACCACGATTAAATGTGGGTGGAATTATCACTATGTAAGAATCAGAAAAATAAGGTCAGAATAGCACTTTAAAATGTTTAGGGTACAAGGATAGTTATCCCCATTATGCCTCTACTCAACTGACTAGCCTTGTCCTCTCAAAAATTAAATATAGTTAAAAGCTGAGAATGCCCCATTACAATTCAACCAAGTAGTAGCCTCAATTGAAGATGCTGTTCCATATGACACTGTTAACACTAAGCTTAATTGTCAACTTGATTGGCCCGGCAGCCACCCAGGGGATTAGTGAAGCACACCTCTAGGTGTGTCTGCTAGCCTGAGGTGACGTGACCTTGGGCTCTACACTGATCCCTGACTGCTTCCTCTCTGACATTCCCCCTTCCTCTACTTCCCAGCCCCCCCCCCCCAGTCGGCAGCTTTCCCATACTGCATGCTTGCAACCTGACGTTCCTGCCTGGGAACCAGCTGCCTATGGACTGAAGCCTCTGGCACCATGAGCAAAATAAACAATTTTCTCCTTTAAATTGTGGGCATCAGGTGTGTGGTCCCAACAAAGAAGCAAACTGACACATACACCTTTGATAGTACAGAACATCAGGGCCTTGGACCTATGGAATGTTGCCATTCACACGTAAATATATTTTCTTCCATCTTCATTAAAAAAAAAGTCACAATTATTTGGAATACATAATCTTGCCTTAGGACTATTTGGACTCTGTCATCCTCTAGCCTCATAAGACCTGGCCAGTGGAATGTTCCACAGACCGTTATCTTGGTCCACTCTATTAACTACATAATGGTATGGCTCATAGAGGTAGCAATAATGCAAGATACATGAACTTCAGAGAGTGGGATACAACCCAACTGAGAAGAAGGACGCCCTACCTCAGCAAAATGTTTAGGGTTCAGTTGTCTGGGGCATGCTAGGTCACCCCTTCCAAGTAAAAGGAAAATTATTGCAACCTACATCTCCTACCACAAAGAACACACAATGCTTGTTAGGTCTCTTTGGTCCCACTTTCTATTGATCATAGAAAGTTATGTAGCTGAGGTCGGATAAATACGTAATGCCTTTGGTGGGAAAAACCAAACTCTTTTATAGTGTGGATATAAAAAGTGGTGAAAACTTGGGTGGCACAATTCAGTCTACCATTTGGGCTATCACCTGCAGAGCTAGACTATTGCTTAGCAGCTCTGGGCCCTTCCATAAGTCATTTAGAATTCTCCAGGCATAGATTTTCTCATCTATAAAGTCTAGATTGATAAATCCCCAAAAGTGATTATAGGAATTGCATACATTATTGAGGTTTTGAATTTCGGACATGAATACCAGTTAGAATCCCTCTGAATGGTAGGTTACATCTAATATTCCATTTTATTAGTAAAAACTAGAGGAAGCAAATAAATGATTTGTCTATGAAATTGTAATGATAGATGGTGGCAAAGTTATCGTGTTGGAGAGAAACTAAAATTCAACAGGACCCAGAAAACAACATTCCCACAGAATGACTATGGACAACCCCTTGCCAACAACTAACTGCTGTTGTCTTTGAGGAATGATGTTTTTCCCAGAAGAAAGGCAGGCCATTTCCTAATATATCTTTAGTCTAACCATTCTTTTCCACATGTTATTCAGTCCTTGGCAGCCTGATTTTTTTGGTTCATAGATAAGAGGGATATTTGTCTTAGAAGGGTCAGGGGCAAAGTTAGGCAGAGGCACAAAGGAACAGCACCCCTCGGTATTGCTCTATTTTGTTACCTGCTGGTCTGTCCAGGTTGGCCTCCCTCAGGGGAAGGATGGTGCTAAAGTCAATCCCAAAGTGTTTTCTTGATTTTCTTGGATTGAAATTAACTTACTCAATATCACACAAGTCTTGAGCCTCAAGCCTCTTGAGGCCCACCTTGCTGCTCGGTGCTTTCTATCCTCTTGCTACAGTATCCTCAAGTAGCCCTTCCCAGTGGACTACTCCTGGGCAAATGAGGCTTTAGCACTTTTTTAAAAATCGTGGAAATGGGTTAATTTTTCTACTATGCACCTAGAATAATGTAGCTTTATGGCATTCTTGGAAAGTGGCTGCTTATGCAATTTTTTCTAGGGCTGGATTCTCTTTTATGAACCCTAGTTGAGAAAAGACTGCAGGATCTAGGCTGAAGCTGGACTTTAGTACAATAGCTTCACATTTTAGTATGTGAGAGGGGGCCAGAGAAGGGGAGCAAGGCGCTTCTTTCATCAGCACGAACTGGAAGTTGCATGCATTCCCTCTGGTTGGCTAAAACATAATTTCATAACCAAACCTAGTTACTAAGGATACTGCAAAGAGTAGTTTCTGCCCTGGCAGCCAAATGCACAAATGAAACTTTTGAGGTTCTATTACTGCTAGGAAAAAGGGTAAAATAAACAAATATAATTATCATTGTGTCACATTTGACTGGTATTCACTAAGCAGTAAGTTTTATGATAACAGGAACTATGTTTAATTCCTAAACATAAATAAGCGTATCAAAATATTTATCACATAAAAATCCTTAGTAACTTTGAGGAAATTCGATTTATTTATATCACATTAGGATACTCTAAAAGAGTCTCTTAAATTACAATTTTCAAAGATCCAAGGTCAAATAGTTCACTGAGTACACATGTAACTTCTGCTTCTCCTTCTTCTTCCCAGATAATCTAGATTTATCCTGAGCTAAGTTGTTCTCTGTTGGTTCTAACTATGAATTACTTCAGCTCTTAAAGTTTTTGGAACCAACTTGTGGACAAACATTCACCTGAAAACTCTTCTCAACTGTTCAACTGGGACCCAAAGGAAACTATAGGGATATGAAGATTATATAGAATAAAGTTGTTATTTATATGAAAAATATTAAGTTATTAAGTATCATAGATGAGAGATAAGGATGAATAGATAAGATGAAGGGAGGAAGAAAAGGAAGAAAGAAGGAAGGAAAGAATGTAATAAAACAAGATGACTATACACACACACATTCATGAGTAAATCATAAAGAGTTTCAACCAAAAGCACACACAGTCTGTGGACCTATGAGATAGGACTCAGGAGCCATCTCACTAGAGAACTTGAAGATTCATTTCTTTACTTGGCTGAGCCTGGATGCACTTTGCCTACTACATATGCTGCAGTCAAACTGCCTGCTCACTGGTCTCTCAGGGAACACTAAAATGACAAGCAAAAGTGAGTCAAAGTGGACATCGGGTTAGTAAGTACAGACAGCCTGACCTAGAAGGGGGCTAGTGCCATAGTAAGAATCTCCAGGACGTTCTACCTCAGAACCAGTCTTTTGGAGTCATTCTTCCACATATTAGGGATGAGCTAACACAGAGAATAATTCAGAACAGAAGGTATCTCTGGCATGGGAAATATACCTATGTTCTGGTCTGAGAGTAAGTGCCTATAACCAATTGATGGTTTTGTGCATCTTTAACTCATTCTCCCATTTTCTGATAGTCACTGCCCTTCAGTGATCCTCTGTTTTCTCTTTCCACATGATTCTGATACAGAATTTCCACCCCATACCCCATACCAGACCCAGAACAACCACTCAGAGTATGCCTTCTCCCTGACTGTGACTGGTTTACAAATGGGTATATAACTCAAACTGAACTAGATTCCTCCTTAAAATTTAACAGACACTGGGGTGGGGGGGGATAGTTAAATCTCTGCTGGTACAGGAAAGTGAAAGTTTACAAAGCTCCATTTGTAAACATTTTTCCAAGGCCCCAGAAAAGTCAGCCATAGTGAAAAGTTTACCCAGTCCAAAGAGAGAAGTAGAGTTTAGTAGATTGCAAATGGAAAGTGCTGATCTTATCTGAGCACCAAGATCCAGCTGTACCTGAAGCTAGACTTGTTCTTTTGCAGCTACATGCACAAGTAAATTCCTCTTTTTTTTTTTTAACTTACATTTGAGTTACAATTTCTGTCATTTGCTTCCAAGAAAGTCTTGATGTACAGAGCTCCGGAATTGGCTTGGTTACTGTAACCACTCCCTCATCACCCAGGGCTCACACTGCTAAGGCCTTGTGAACAGCTCCTACAGTCATATACCAGTGGTTCAGAAAATTGCTCCAGGTTCCACTTTATACTTTGCACACTAAACCCTCTTGTTCCGTTTCCTTATCTCTGCTTCTATCCTGTGGCCTGATACCTGGATCTCTTTTGATTGACACCTCACAGCACATTGAGCCTGGGCTTCCATTTCAGTTTCCCTGAATATAGCCCTCCAAAAACCTAGGGTATATCTTTTTTTCTTTCCATGGGTGGAGTCTCTGACCCCTGTGTCCACCCCAGAACCCCTGAGTCAGGCATGTCTTCCTAGCAAGAACCACATTTGTCTCCTCAAGTGAGTCCTGTATGAACTCCGCAGGTCTCCTTAACAGAGGCTCCTTTTCTTTTGTGTAGTTCCCTTGACCTCAGAGGTCAAAACCCACATACACCACCAAACAAGTCAGTATCCTTCCTAGGTTTAGTAAGAAAGATCGTTGCTAGGGAAGGATAAAAAAGAATAAAACTGTATAAGGAAGTTAGTCATTTAAATAAGAAAGGCCTAAAATTTACAATTGCATAAGGGATTCTCCCCACATGAAGAAAATGTTTTGTCCTCCAGGGAATGTCCCTTTTATGTCCCTCCCTCAATACCTATTACCTTAGAATATGGCTGTATTTGCAAATACGCCTTCAAGAAGCAATTAAATTAAAATAATGTCATTATGATGAGCGGTAACCCAAAGTGACTGGTGTCTTTATTAGAAGAGATTAGGACACACAGACACACACACACACACACACACACACACACACACGGTGAGGAAAGACCCTGTGAAGACAAAGGGAGAAGAACGCAAATATAGGCCAAAGAGACAAGTCAGAGAAACCAACTCTGCCAACACCTTGATCTCAGACTTCAGCCATGCAGAACTGTGAGAAAATAAATTTCTGTTTTAAACCATCTATTTTAGGGAATTTTCTTATCATCTCTAGGCAAACTAATACTATTCTCTACTAATGATTAGAAAACTGGCATCTTTCCTCACCAAATCCTTTGGTAAAGAACAACAGGAACTTCTTCCTGCCCCTGCCAATATAGAGCCACAGGAAAACAAACCCACAATATATGTGCAATTCCCATCACACACTTCCTCATTCAGCCAGTTATGCAGATCCAGAGTCTCAGTCACTGGTGGGAGATAAAGCCACTGACAAACTGCCAGTGTTCTTTCCCTCAAGAATCAATAATGGCTCCTCATCCTCCTGTTCTTTCGGTTCTTCTTTCATTCTGAACAATTTCTGCCACACTCATTAGATGGAGCTGGGCGAGCAAGCAGTGTGTGTGTGTGTGTGTGTGTGTGTGTGTGTGTTGGGGTGGTAGTGGTAGTGATAAGCCATGGTGGCCAGAGAGTTCTGGAACTTGAGTGAGACAAAGTGTGTGTCCACAACAGGTAGAAGTGACATGAGGCGACCTGGTCCAAAAAGGATGCACCGGGCATTTGTGTGGTTGGTCCACTTCAAGTGAGGAGCTGAAAGCTGAATGAGGGTGCGGTGAGTCTCTATGAAGGAAGGCGGCCCTGTGGAAGGTCTCAGAGCCTGAGCAGGGTGAGGAGGGCGTGCCTCCCCATAGGGGTGCAGGCCTGGGTGTGATGTTGAATCCTAAGCAAAAGGAGGAAACACCTGCATGGCACAGCAGCTCGGCAAGGTATCAGAGGTGAAGAGGGGTGAGGAAAGCAGGCATGCTGGTGTGGGGTAAGTCTGGAATGGGGTGCTGGTTGTGAGGAGCCATCTGGTGTAAGACGGGGGGCTTGAGTAGGGTGGGTAGGGCATCAGACCCAGCAGGTTGGCCTAGTGTGAAGTACTGAATACAAATGCTATGGAGAGGGCAGAGGGGAGATTGGCCACAACAGGGGGACTGGTTAAATGAGAAAATACATTGAGTACAGTGAGAGCTACGTGCCTCACTTTTGGAGAGGCAGTTACACACGTGGAGTGGGGAAAACTGGAATGAGCCCTGCAGTGTTAGACTATAACTGGAGAAAATGAAGTAAATGCATAGTTTTCAAGACACAGATGGATGATAAAGAGATGAGAGATCAATAAAAATAAATGAGCGGGCACGATAACGCACGTCTGCAATCCCAGCGCTCTGCAAGGCTAAGGCAGGTGGATCACAAGTTTGAGCCCAGCCTCAACAACTTAGCAATTTACCAAGATATTGTCTCAAAGTAAAAAAGGTGTGAGCACATAGCTCAGTGTGAACGCTCTGAGTGCAAATGTGTAAAGTACTGAAAAAGCAAGTGGGAAGGTATACACACAGACACACACGCAGTGAGAAGACGCATGCTCTATGCGCTGAGGGCACAGGGCCACCCCAATAGCAAGGAGCCCACTGAACTTTGATACTCGATTTTCATTTCTAAACATCATTCTCCACTAAAAGGCCTGAAGGATTCTCACATCAAGGGCAGATTCCAGAGCTGGGGTAAGCAAAGTACAAAATTAGCCTGAAGGCTCTTTTGCACCAGAAAGTGACAAAATGCTACAACATTTCAGAGACGCGTCACATCAAAAAGACATAGAAACCAGCTTGAAAGGACTCCCATTGGCTAAATATAGACTAAAGCAAACATGAAAATAAATGATAGATAGAAATAGATGATGACCCTTCAGAGAAATAGGAATCCGTGAGTCCATATTGAGGGAAATGGCAAATTGGAAGTATGATAAGAAACAAACTGTTGATAAAGACTCAAAGTATATCCCCACAAGATACTAATGATACAGGACGAGATGGCTGGCCAACACCATCCTAGTCAAAGATCAGGGTCAATGTCATCTGCAATGAGACCAATCTAAGTCCTCTGCCCCTTGGTGGGATGAAGTGAAGCCATATTGCAGCATCTGTCCTGATAATTCTAAGATGCATAGCTTCAATCTAACCATCAAGACGTGTCTGATACATATAAATTGAAGGATGGTCTATAAAAGAACTAGACTTTAATCTCCACAAATGTCAAGATCATGAAAGTGAAGGAATGATTTAAGAATGTTCCAGATTGAACGAGACTCAAGGAACCAGAGAACAAAACTCAGAGCACTGTTCTAGACTGGATCCTGCTCAGCACACCAATGGGACACTTGGAGAAACCAAGGGTAGGAGGACAGAGGTGCACTCATACTAACTTCCTGATCTGGTGCTTGTATTGTGGTTGTACGGAAGAATGCCGTTTCTGTAAGAAATATACCTGAATACCTGGGAAGGATGGGGCATCACATCAGCTACTCTCACTCACAGGCTTCAAAAACACGAGCTGTGTTCAACTTTCCTATAAATTTGATGGGATTGTTTCAGAAAGAAAGAAGAGCATGACCAAAGGAGGGAGGGCAGGAGGGAGGGAGTGAAGGGGGAAGGGAGGAGGGAGGAAAGGAGGAAGGGAAGAGGCAGAGAGGGAGAGAGGGAAGAGTGGAGGGAGGGATGAAAGAAGGCAGGCAGGAGGGAGGGAGGGAGGGAAGGGGGAGGGAGGGGAGGATGCAGGACAATTGATCCAGTCTCCCCAACAAATCTGTTATGAAAGCAGGGATGGATTAAAAGAGGCCTATGGGACATACAAGTAGATGCAAATGTAACCCTGCGTGGGAATTAACTTTGCATAAACCAGGGATAAAGTGCATTTTGGAGACAACTGGGTAATATATTTGCAGTTTATTATTAGATAAGGTGAAAATACATTGAATGGAAAAATAGAGATAATTGACTTTTTAAAAAGGCAAGTAATAGAGGTACGAACCATGTACTCTTGTTTCACAGGAGAAAAAGGAGAAATAGAAACAATGTTCTAGAATGATAGATAGTAATCTTGGCCCCGGCGCTCACTGACTGGAGGGAAAACTTTTACATTATGCCCTGCTTCCGTTCTAGGCACTGAACCCAGGGCCTTACTTGCTAGGTAAGCACTTTACCACTAAGCCTTGTTGTAGTATTAGTGAAACATTACTTTTAGAGTAAAATTTAAGTAACAGAATTAGGGAAAGAGGGTCCTTGAGGTTAGTACTCACTGACTTTATTAACACACATCTTTAACAACTGGGACAAGTCAGCATCCCTGAAGACACCTCGCAAAGACGTTGAAGCATCTCCTGACCCAGGCCTGGCACAGGGTTATAGACCGTGTGTGTCTGAGAGATGCCTTACAGTTTTGGAGTGGCTGTGTTGGTAAAGTGTAGTGGCACACAGAAATGCCTTTGTTATGCCATCTGTAAAATGAGGACTAATACTCTGCCTCACAAAGTTACTGGGAGTATGAAATTAGTTAATATATCTATAAAGTGTGAAATAAAGGATTAATAGATAGCACCTGGGTATACCTTATACAAATGCAAGGTTTGTGATCAATGGTCATCTCTGTTTATGGTTTCATGAAGACAATGAAGGAAAAAGACACAGCCACCAAGTACCAGTTTAGAACTTGGCATTTCTCTTTTTTGGGAGGTAGGGGGACAGGATCTGACTATATAGGCCAAGAACTGACTATATAGCTGGCCTTGAACTCAAAGCAATCCTCCTGCCTCAGCCTCCCAAGTATGGGATCACAGGCATGCACCAGCACACCTGGTTGATGTTTCTTTTAGTCCATGAATTCTTATACATGCTTTTTTATGCCAGGCATTCTTCTAAGTGCCTTACAAATAATAAATTTTTAGTTATCATAGTAATCCTATGAGGAGGGTCATACTGTGACCTTGTCCATTTTATAGATGCCAGAAATGAGCCACAAAGGGGTAAATAACCTGTCTATAGCCATACAGCCAGTAAGTCAGGGCTAAGTTTAGAACCCAGCAACCCACATTCTCAACATCAAGCCAAGTTGCCTCCCTTACCGGCCCATAACCAAGCACAAGTGCACGCTAATATCTGTACTGATTGTTCTGAAACCCACAAGTAAATTAATATTTCAAGTTCCAAATGGATCTCACCCAAAAACCGTATTGCAAATCAGGTATGGTTCTGCAGCCTAACCTATCAAAATGGCAAACCTATTTCACACAGCATGGCTAATTCAGAAAAACTAGGGTCTCAAAATCGGGGCCCTCTAGGCTGACACTGTAAGTTTCAACTTCCAACCCAACTTCAATCAATTCCTCAGGCTAACAGCAAGCTCAGACTGCATAATTCTGAGACTGGCCTTAGCAGGACCGTACACGAGAGTCAGTTAGCAAGGTCTGCCATAATGGAAGTGGACAGAGATGCCTGAAAACCAGGCATCTGCCATTTCTGCCCAGAAACATTTAAACCCTGACCAGGAGCTGTCAGTTAAAGCTTAAGACCTTGTCACTATGTACTTCTCCATCTTGAGCACTAAGGGGTCCAGAGAGTAGAGGCAGAGGACAGGGCAGGGCTTCCAAGAACTATGGTGGGGCATCAGTGACAGGGTGGGAGGGCCTGCTGCTGAGAATAATGGCTCAGGCAGCTCTGAGGTGACAACAGCTGTTCAGAAGTACAGGTAGTTTACAAGTGAAGTGTTGCTATGTCTGCAATGCCTGCCACATTCTTCCTTCCATGCCTAAATATCACCCCAGTGAACCACTCACTGGCAATGGCCTAGTCCATTTGGCATTGCTGTAATTGAACATCACAGACTTTATAAATTATAAAATTTATTTCTCTCATAACTAGAGAGGTGGGAAATCCAAGTGGGAGGAAAACCTTCTTGCTGCATAAGATGGCAAGACACAGCAAGCACATGCCGGCTTAGGTCTCTCCTCTTATAAATCCACTAATACCATCATAGGGCTCCCCTCATGATCTCACTTAACCCTAATTGTATCTCAAAAGCTCTTCCTTCCAATACCATTAACATACGATTTTGAGGTTCAACTTCTGAACAGTGAACTTTTAGGGGAACCCATTCAAACCATGGCAAGCAAGCACAGGGGAGGTATTGACATCCTCTATGCCATCAGAAGTTCAAGAAGTGGGACTCAGAATGGTTAAATGACTCACTCTAAATCACAGAGTGATCATCAGTCATGAGTTATATATAAAAGCAGTGTCAGAGCAAAATGAAAATGAGCACGCATAACCCAGGAAGACAATCCCACAAACCACCAGCTTACGTGCTGGGCTGTGAAACTAAAGTTTAGGATGGGTGGATCCTCCCTCATATTGCTGAGGTTTTCAGAGCGAATATCAGGATGACAGACTTTGCCTGTGGTTTCCTGAGGACTTGTTTCTCAATGCTAAATACAAGAAAAAGATATTATTTGAAGCCCAAAGGAAGTCCACGAGTTTGCCTTTGAGAGACTCATATGTCTGGGACCTGCAGTCAGGCAAAACAAAACAGCCTGTATCACACATAATCTAAACAAAATTCTAGTAAGTAGGTGTCCAGAGATACTTGTTAAAAACTTGGGTTTCAATTTCACGTACTTAAAAGGCAAAAAGTGCCCAGCAGGCCCCTAAAATGTCCTGTCAGCTTTCGAAGGCCTTCACTGTTGTTGCAACAGCACTGCTGGAACAAAGCCAAGCAGCTTTAGAAGAAGCCTCGTCCCTTGGACGTAGAGGACATTGCCAAGAGAAAATAAAAAAGGGCCACTGCCTCACTTGGCATCTGGGTCCAGCAGCTGCCCAACCATATCCACTAACCATGCCAAAGTCATTGTGGAGAAATTCCCGATGAGAGGCCCAGCCACTCAACAAGCTGGAAACTTGCCCAGGACGTAGGCAAGAAGTGGGTTCTAGTTCACCCGTGTCTGCTGAGATTAACAAGGCTTTTAAGCAAGACAGTGGAAAGATTTCTGAGTTCATAAAATGGGCACTCGTGTGTGTGTGTGTGTGTGTGTGTGTGTGTGTGTGTGTGTGTGTAAGAGACAGTAAGAGAGAGGGAGGAAGAGAGAGGGAAGGCGGGAGAGGGAGAGAAAGGGAGAAGGAAGGAAGAGAAAGAGGAGAGAAGGAGGGAGGAGAGGAGAGAAACTAGGCAGGGAGGAAATAGGCATTTCTTAATCTCCTATTATCACTGAGACTAGAGGCTGAAATCCTACCACTCCTGCCTACCTGCTAGGAGGTGTGGGGAAAGCACAGCATTAACTCACCAAAGTCTGCCAAGCCGGGCAGGAGTTCCCCCACCTGCACATCTGCCTTGAGCTTTTCTTCTTTTCAGATTGCTGGAAGAAAGCAGATGGCTGCAGAAGCCTGAATTTTAAATTTATGAATGGAAATGTGAACAGATGTTAGCAATCAAGATGGCATATAAGAATTTTTTTCGTACATTTACAGCCCAGCCTCCTTCACATAAGTGGGAGAGGGGGGTCATAAAAAGGGTAGTTTTTGATCTTGGGGACAGCCTGGATCCAGCGTGGTGATTAGGCAGCACAATAACGGAAATACTGGAAGAACAAAGGAAGAAAACACTAATCAACTCCATGTATAAATGCAAAATATTTATCTGCAAAATGCTAAAGTGTATCTGGAGGGAAATCATCAACCCATCAGAGCACTTTCTGTGTTTTAAGTAGATGGAATTGAAACCCAAGTTTTTAACAAGTATCTCTGGACACCTACTTACTAGAATTTTGTTTAGATTTGGTGTAATATAGATTGTTTTGTTTTGCCTAACTGCAGCTCCCAGACATACGAGTTCCTACCGAACTTCATAAAGGAATTGATTAACAGGCTAGTAACAGACTTGATGATATTCACAATGCTCTGAACAGTGCAGGGTCCCAGGGAGAGGGTAGTAGTGGGAGCTGAGGCTGGTTGCAAGATGTATTAACCCTGATCTAGGTCCTCAATATGATTGTCCCTTCTCCATAAGGCATACTTTCTTAGACTCCCAGCAGACCCCTGAAGCCATGCATAGTATTGAACCCTATATGTACTGTTTTTTCTCATATATATATTTTTCTTGTAAATCAAGCACACTAAGAGATAATAACAAATAATAAAGTAAAATAATTATAACAATCTGTTTAAACAGTTATTTAGGACCATGAATTATTAATTTTTGGAATTTTTCATTTCATATTTTCAGACCACAATTGCGCATAGGTACTGAAGGTGGACAGTAAGACTGAGGATGAAGGACCACTACATACTTAGACCTGGAGGGAAACATGGGTCCTATACATAACACAAGGCAGGAGCAAGGTGTGTGTTGAAGATTATAGGAATGACAAGAAAGGAGTGAGTCAGTTGGAGGAATAAACGACATTTCCTCATAGCCTGAGAAGGGAAGATTCTGGAACTTTTGGCCATCTGGAAGAAGAGATGGCTACACTTCTAGTTGGCTATACCTTCAAAAAGTGGGCTAGCCAAAAAGAGGGGAAATATGTTATTAGGTATTACAATGTAATGTCAACAAACCATTTCCTGGGTCTCCAGACTCTTGCTCTGAAGAATCCATCCACTTCTACCCACTGTCATTTCCTTTCTTCTTGTAGACTGTGGTAGTGTCACTAGTCTCCATGTTTGTTTTTACACACACCTGCTACCCCAGATCAGTCATTCTCAACATCAGAATCAAAGTAAACTGTTGGTCTAATATCTGTTTCTGTCCAGGGTGAACAGGTCCCCAAAACGAGGTACCTGCGGACAAATAAACAAGAAGAAAAAGAAATACAAGACAGACAATGTTCTGGGATCAGGTGGCTTATACTTCTCTTGTCTGCAGCCTCGAATCACCTTTTCCCAACATTTTATTGAGATAAAACAAAAGAGGCAATTGGCCTACTGGGTGAATATCAATCATTTTAGTAAGAACAATACAACTCAATCACCATAGGCATGAGACTTGACTGGATAGCCATCCTGTCACCATTCCTTTGCTACATAACACAGCAAAACAGTGGGGGCAAGGGCTTACAAAGCTTTTGTTAGATTTCCTCCAGAACACAACCACCTAGGCTAGGTTATACCTAAGCCAATACACTGAAAGATGAACTAAAGAATGTCCTTCTCCACAGCAAACTTCATGAAGTGGTGCTTCACAGCATGGGGTCTCTGGACTAGTAGCAGAAACTGCACTTGAAGATTCTAACTGGAAGTGCAAATCCTCAGGTTCCACCTACCTGCTGAATCAGAACCTCCATGGGTACAGCCCAGGTATCTATGTTGTAACTGGTCCTCTTGGTGATTCTCCTACCTTCTGAGTCTGAGAACACTCAGCTGTTCTGCCTTCCTTGGTTCAAAAATCCTGCAGGGGCTCTCCAAAGCCATCACAATGGTACAGGGCTGTACACATCCTCTGACTTACGAATACTTCGCAAGCAACTCACCACCTTAATTTCTAGGGCACTTGTTCCTGGTCACAGCGACACGCAAGGCCATGAATCTCACTTTTCCTTCTGCCTGGAACACTCTGCAGATCGCCCAAATCCTCAAGCACTGCTCACTTACCCATCATGCTACAGTCCCTCACCATTTTCTACTCTTCCAGTGCCACCTTCTCCTCAAAGTTCATTATGTATTTGTTGTCTATCTCTTCCTGGAGCCTAGAACCATCCCTAGCAAACAGTACCCAGGAACATTTGGCAGAGGAATGAATAAATCATCTTTCATTGAGGACGACCAGTTGTCAGATGCAGGGTTCAGTGTATCACCTCATTGCCTTGTTGGGTTACCACCAGCCAGTGTGGTCGGCAGCATCTTTATCCGACACATGAGAAAGTGAGTTAAGTGAGAAAGAGTAACAGATAACTAAAGAAGTAAAAGAACTAACATGTAAGGTTCTGGAAAACTTTTCACAATCTCCAAGCTCTGGGTCTGATACAGTACCAAAACATGTACATTTTTATCCTCTTCACTGCTTTTCCCTACAATTGGTCTCACAAAGGGAATTATAAGCTTATTTTGGTATTTACCTAACCAGAATATAATTAAGATGCAGAAATTTTGCTTTCAGTGACCCCAGGACTATGCTACAACTGGGAGAATTGCTTATTGTTTTGTTTGCTGATACTGTTTGTATATTCAACACAGATGATAGAGATATTTCCTGACTATTTTACTGCCAATTACTTTGTCCTATTTTTAAAACAGCTATTTGGTTATTAATGATCAGGTAGAAATAGATACTGCAACATATTTATCAATATACTCACAAATGTGCTTTCTATGGCACATGAGGAGTATTTCCCCACCTGGCAATTAAAGATGATGTTCCCTGCTAAGCATAGGTCAAAATGGCAGTCCAGGGCTAATGAGTGAGTCTAATACTGGTTCATCTAAAAGGGTAAGACTTTGCTGCACCGTAGATCCAGGGATGTCCTCCTTCACTACTTACTCACCTCTCCAAGTAAGTTCATCCTCAGGGCTCTTCCTACCAGCTACATGCAGCTCACTGCAATGTCATCAGTCGGGGCTCCCGGAAGGGAAAGCAGAGCCCATGCTGGGCAATGCAACAGAGAATCTAACACTGCAGTCAGCTTCGGAGATCTTGGAAAGATGTGAAAGCAAACTGGCGAGGGTGAGATTACCCAGAGCACAGCAACATCAAGTTGCAACTCTCCACAGGGCTAGAGAGATAGCGTGTATGTTGGGGGGAGGGACCAGGGTTATGAGTTTAGGAGCGATGGGAGCTGTGAGCATGGAGGAAGGCCTGCCTAGAGGGAATTCAAATCACAGAAAAGATGTGGGGATGCTGAGGCAGAAAGGACACAAGTTTGAGCCCAACCTGGGCAACTTAGCAAGACCTTATCTCAAAAAATTTTAAAATTGGACAGGGCATATAGCTCGGCGCAAAGCCCATGGGATCAATCCCCACTACTATCCCCTCCCCCAAAAACAAAGAAAAAGCTGAGATGCTACCACTACAGAGAGAATGGACAGTACTGGCTTTTCCCCTCTTCTCTACTGCTGTCTGCCAGTGCCTTCCATTGATCAAACTTTCGCAGAGGCCACTTGGCAAGGAAGCTTGGGAATGTAGTTTCCACATTGCCAACCCTAGGCACTCCATTCCCCTACTTCCTGCCGGTCGGCCACCCTATACAAAGGACAGTAGGGAAGGCTGGAGATAATGAGAGTCCAACAGCCAAATAATGGGCACTCCTCTTAAATTAGTATTTCCAATTTAGATTTCTTGGCCTCCAGGTCCTTCCATGTTATTCATTTACCTGACACTTCCACTTGACTAATAGTCCTAACTTAACGTGGCCCAAAAGGAACCACAGCCAGTTAGTTCCTTTCAGGTGATTCGCTCCCTGCTTAGCCAGTGTTTGTCACCTTCAATTCTTTCCTTTACTCCGCTATTCCTTCCAAACTTCTAGCAAGAGGCTATGCCTCTCTGAGCAGGTCCTCTGTAGTCCTTCTCATCTCCCCGAGAGCATTTAGGCCAGGCTACCGCTGTTTCCCCTGGGTGACTAATGACTGTGTCCCCTTGTAATACAGATGCAAAAGGTGGTTCTTGTAGACCTTGAGTGCTAGGGGCTTTATTCTGCCTGTAGGAATCACTGAAGAGAGTGACAAAGCTAATTTACATCTTAATGGAATCAGCCTTGCTTCCTGTGGGGAATAAAGTAACCAACGTGGAACAGGGAAGGCCAGTCAGAAGGCCCTTATGATTATGCTCAGCCCTCTTCTCTATTGCTGTCCCCTCCTTCCCAGGCACTGGTCTTTGCCCTGCTCCCCCAACCCCTCCTTAGGACCTTCCCAAAGCCTTCTTAGTCCTGACTTTGGCCCAGCTAGCTAATCACCCAAGCCTTACCCTGAAAGCTTCCCTAACCAGCCCATTTTCATGATGGCTGCTCACATCTCTCTTCTGTGGGCACGAAGTAGGACAGCCCTGCTGAACCCTGGACCTCAGGTGTGGCCATGTTAACTAGCCCCCACAAATGAGACGGGGGTGGCAGTGAAGTGTCACTATCAGGAAGAAGTTTTATGAGCCCTACTGTGCTTCAGCCCTTTTTCGTCTACCTTAGGTACTGGCAGGGTCCGGATAATAGTTACTCCAAAGGGCTGAGCCCTACAGTGAGGAGGAAATTATTCAGAGCACAACTCTCTGCCAGACTAGTGAGCCAAAAAGTCTCTGCTGCTTGAAGCTGCTGATTGTTATGGCAGCACAGCTAACCCTACTTTTACTCTTCTAGTCCTGTCCATGTGGAAATTCCCACCATCTGATGATCTCTATGTGGAAGTTTCATTTACTGATTTTGTTTCCACTGTGCTCCTCTCCCACGGCAGGTCCACGTGGGCTGGCTCTGTTCAAGTGTTATTTACACACCTCCAGCTTCTTCAAATGTCCTGTGCAGTCCGTAGGTAAATATTCGCTGATTAAACTTCTGGTGGCTTGCATGTATGAGCATTTGTTACTTGAACACTATTTTAACAATGAAACTAGAACAAACCTATCTTATGCTCAGCATACATAAGCACTAAAATTGAAAGTTTCACTCTATTTGTGGGCTGGGTCAGTGCCTTGGGTTACACCCTTCCAGCTAATCAACTAGAAACCAAGCTGATCTCAAAGTTGCCAGGATTTTTTGGTGAGAAAAAAAATCTGGCTGAAGACTATGATATAGCAGCATAACTAAAAGAAATGAAACTTTAGAACCCAAAGTTGTTACCCAGAGTTAGGAGACAGGACAAAACTCATTTTGATGCTGATTTTACCACTAAAAGGTACACAGAAAGCTGTGTACTGACGAAATCTAATTCTAGACATGGTCCAAGTCTCAAATTGCACAACTGTCATAGATTATTACCACTACAAACAGCCTTCCTGATTGCTCAATGCAGACCACTCCACTGGGCATCTGGTTTGATTTCTTTCTATTAGAAATCTCTCAGGATCTCACTGTTGCCCACTTGGGGCTAACTCAGAACCTCATATTAAAGAGACTCTGTTGTTTGAAGTCATTGTCCTTTTAAATCTACTATATTTAAAAATATTCCTACTACCTCATTATGTAATGGCAATAAGGCTATAAAGAGTATCTTGCTTGTCAAGTTAACCATGTGATGGTTTTCGATTTTTTAATTTTTGCTCCTCACTTAAAATTTTTCCTTGAGAGTTACAAAATGTCTTAAGTATTGAAGAAAAAAAGCTAAAAACTAAGATTGTAGCTATTCTTACAGGAACCAGTACGCTTTGTAGGACATACTGGTTTCTTGAGGTCATTTGAGTTCAAGTTATTGTGTTCTACTTAGTTTCCAAACTCATCCATAAAAGAGCATCTCATCTAATGTGAAAAACACAGTACACTACCCAAACATCAAATCACTGAAAATGATGTGAAATGACCAACTACTGACCTTAAATGAAGTCAGTTTCCACCTAAATTCAATCATACTAACCAGACCCTAATGCTGACGTTCAGGCACTGCATACCTGCAGTTAAACCTTATGAGAAAAAAACACTTTAAAAATATGCACAAATGCCATTTCCCCCCATGTGCTAAAAAGTGAGACAGTTTAAATGCTCTAAGTCTCAACACAAAGCCATCTTCAGAAAAGGGAAATCATTTGCATGTGGTTAAGGAAACAGGAAATTTCCACATTGGTTTGAATATTTAATTTATATTCCACCAAAATTTTTTCTGAACTCAGTAATGCTTACTAACCCTTTTTATAGTAGCATTTAGTACCTCTTAAAAAATCAAAAAGAAAGAAACTAAGCAGAAAACGTGCAGTTGAAGAAAACTGGATGTCAGTCTATACAATGATTTACTTTTGGCATGACAGACTTTATTTTGGCACTTTAACAAATATTTTGCTTTACAGCAGTGACAAAATATTTGCCAGAAAAATTCTTTTCCTGGCACGGATATTCCAAGCAAGTTGTTCTAGGAATAGAATTTCACTCTGCCTTGCACAGTTAGAGGTAAACCCACTACATTCTTAACCTCTGTAAGGAGGGCTATTGTGCGGCATTAGAAGGGCCTATCGGTTCCTTTTAATTATTCTAAATAAACTGAATCGAGTCTGTAAGTGGTGGGGTAGGAAACTTGACAATTAAGGCCATTAAGGATTTAAGTAAACACTGCTTCAGTGTTGCTTTAAAACTTTTCTTTAAAAGTGAGTTCATGGCAATTCCAGGGCATGTTTTCTAAATGAAGCATTCTAACTTTCTTAAAAACCTTACATGCTGAAAAAGTTGCTGTTTTTGCTACCTTCTTCCTACTTCCACAGCTCACAATTTAAACCAAAATTAATAAAATGTAGAAAGGAAATGTTCAGAACAGTTAAGTACCCAGCCAGGGTATCATCCTCTCCTCCTAAGGCATCACCCCTTCCAGCTATTTTGATCCAAAGCAACAAGGCCCTCATTTCTAACCCACACAGCACACTCTGCAAGGTAAATCAATTTACAGGACTAAGCCTGAGATAGCTACTTCCAGAAAGCCCCCTTCAGTTCTTTGGAATTTACAGTCTAAGAAGTTATTTGCAAAAGCAGGCATCTGTCTCAATGCTGCCATCAGATCAGCCTATCCTACAAAGACTGCAAACTTGAGAATTCCCTGGCAACCTCCCAATATCTGTACCAAGACACACACAGGACAACACACCTAGGTTTCCTCTGGCCAATTCAGAATCTGGTAATAAACAGCCCCACTGAGGGGCTCTTTGGTCTTGATTTACAGACACTGTGGAACACTCAGAATAAAACCCCAACGTTCTTGAGAGCAGATAGTCATCAGCAAAGAGAAGATGTACATTTGATCGAAATGTACAAAATTTATAACAGTGACATTTTCAATTAGGCCACATGATTTATTCAGTAGTTTTTATGTTCCCAAATTACAATTTGTCTATTCATAAGACTACAAAAGTTACCATTAGAATTGTCTGTGCTTATAAAATACCAACTTTTTTAAACTGTTATATATACTCAACACCAGTCTGTGACAAGTTACATAGAATCATAGGCACTTCAAAGGCTTAAAAGGATGTTTACAACTTAAACGCATTTTTAAAAATGAAAACCACTTTTTTTCTTCAAACCCCTCCTTGTACCTTCCAATTCCAAGAAATTAACAGAAACAGTGGCCAAAGGTATCTGCAGCAACTTTTCAAAATACTGTGAGCATCTTTGGGTTTGCTGAGGCTTGTCAGTCACTTCCGTCAAATCCTCCGAAGAGAAGATCTGCTTAGATAGATTGGACTAAACATTTTGTAGTAATAATCCAATTTTACACATAGATTTGCTGTTACAAATCTGCCTGAAGCTATAGGTAATGAAAAATAAAGCGAGTGTAAAATGGATAGTCTGACATTTAAAAATTTACACAAAGTGGAGGTTAAAGTTTACACATTTGAAAATCACATATACACTAAATTACTATTATCGGGATCATCCAAAGACAAATTGCACCATGACAGCTACAAAAAGGCATGGGGTTCAGTTTGGCTTTCAAGGGGATAAGAAGGGAAGGCAGAAAAGAGGGGACAACAGATAAATTAACAAAGTAAGACCAACTTGGTAAGGTCCGTCTGAGACATGCTGACACAAATGACATCGCTTTCATCTTTGAACCATAGGACAAAAACAATCGTATTTTCGCATAAAAAGTTTAACCGATTCCATGAACATCAAGGATTTTTATAACATAATATTTTGCCACTGCTATTCACTGAACACTGCAGATGTTAAATTTTAATTTTATGTCTTCCTAAAGAAATACATGAAAAGTTTTAAATACAGTGGGACTGTATCATTAAAGTGCCACGATGGCTCTTTAATGAGAAAAACAAAAAACAAAGATCTTCATTATTCTATGCAAAAGCTTTATTTTGAAAGTTCAGTGATCTCAGAAATAGAGACACTAAGTGGGAGTTTCACGCGTAAAACTCCTTAGTAGGTGCCTTCTGGTAAGCAGCACTGGAGGGTTTGCGCTCTCCAAGGTCATAGCTCCCTTCATCCTTCTTCCGCATGCGGTACACCAACAGCAGGATGAGAAAAATGGCGAAGAGGAAGCCAATGACTCCACCAGCAATGACAGCTGAAATGCGACAAAACACGAGTACTTAAGACTAAGATTCAGGGGTTGCAGAAATTAGCTTCGTCAAACCGAGTCTATTTACACTTTTATAGAAGGCTTAATTTGAAAACCCAATGAAAAAAAAAAACAACTGGATTCCATAGCGGTAATTATGCAAATCTGATATTCCTCTGGAAGGTAAGATAATACTGCCTTTGATTAGTATTAATATCACCCAAAAGCCTCAATAAGAAAAACCCAGCTTCTTCCAGACTTTAAATGCTTTCGTCTTCTCAGTACTCAAATTTCATATTCTAATCTTCTAATTGCTTTTCAATGAAAACACAAAACATGATCTAATTGGCTAAATTTTTTTATAGTAAATACAGAAAAGTATGCAAATTTCTTTTTGGTCTTGAATATGAGGCTATTGTGCTCAAGGATTAGTTGTTAAATCTTGCAAAGCTTGCTCATTGAATCAAATGTTGGTACAAGTTAAGCATCCCTTACCCTTTGGAGTATGGACATTTTTGGAGGTTGGGGTATCTGCAGACACATAATGAGATATACCTTGGGGACAGGACTTAAGTCCAAAAACGAAATTTATGTTTTTAAACACTTTATACACATAGCCTGAAGGAAGTCTTATATATATATATATATATATATATATATAAAATGATATATATAATGTTTTTAATCAAAGTGTGTTGCGTGACTGCGTTTTGACTACAACCCATGGTAAAGGTCAGTTGTGAAATATTCCACTGTGGCATCCAGTGGGAGTTATATAAGTTTTAGATTTTGAGTTAGATATGGCAGTATATGCCTGCCATCTCTGCTGCTTGGCAGGCTGATGTGGGAGGATTGAAAGGTTCAGGGCATCCTGGACAATATAGGGAGATCCTATCTCAAAACAAAAAACGATGGGGATGTTGCTCACTGAGCTGCACAGCATGCACGAGGCCCTGGGTTCAGTCCCCAGTACTGCCCCCCAGCAAAAAAAGGTGTCCTGGATTTTGAAGCATTTTAGATTCTCAGATTAGGGAAGCTCCAACTGTACCCTGTACTTCACTGAAAAAGCTGTAATTAGATACAAATTCCTAACACTCTGAACAGTGTTTATATCAACTGCCTTCCCCACAAAGACCACTTCCTCTTAAGTTTGCTGTGAAATCAGGGATGAGCTGGAATAAAGGTGATGTTTACACTGTGCCAGTCCCACAAGCCCAGCTCTTCTGGACATTCTGGGCCCGTTCAGATTACTCTTTCAAGGCTACTTTGTACCTCTGGCCTCTACCTGATAGCTGGTTAAAGGCCAGGCTGAAGGAACTAGCAGAAAGTAAAGATAAAACTACACTCTAGCTTTTCACATTGGCATGAAGGGCTCTTAAGACTGCTTCCAGCAGGGAAGGTGATATTCAGCAAGCTTTGCTACACCTGGGAATACCCCTTAGACAAACTACCCGTACTTAGGCTTCCTCCTGCCTGACCACCAGCCAGTTACTCACCTGCTAAGACTTCTGTGCGTTTAAACAGGTTGTCTGAGTGTTTCTCAGTATAGACATTTTTATCCTCTTCAGCTGTGTTCATTTTCTTTTCTGAGTCAGAGAGGTGAACTTCCCCTTTATCAATTTCTTCAGGGGACTGGTATGGAAGAAAACCAAAGCACTGTATCAATATTTTGGAAATTTGTAGAAGGTAGAAATAATAAATGAGTATGTTCTTTTTTTAAACAATGAGTCTAGGAAATGATTCGAATAATATTTTGCATGATGTTTATCTCAGGGAGTAAGGCCCATGGTGGACTCATGTCCTTCATGGTTCTGCATAAGACACATCAGGTAAACACAGGCAGGGTAGTGAATGCATAATTTTAATGACATAGTTAAGTGTTTTCATTGACATTTCCTAAAATCTCTACCATCTCGCCATTGTGTGACCCCCGCTGCTCTAGCCCAAGAGCATCATCAATCCCAATTCTCCTTACTCCTTTACCTCTTTGCTACCAAGGACTCCCTAATGACAACTCCTTTTCCGGGATCCTCTCCTGTCTGTTGGGGCTGTCCCCGCTCCCACTCTATGAGGAGTAGGCCACAGCCCTGCACTGTAATATTTTCCCTTTAGCTTAATCTTGTCCCTTCAGTGAACCCTGAAATAGGACTTCAGATGACTGGGTTCTCAAAGTAGTACCCCATGGGACCCTGACCCAGTCACACCCATTCTCTAGACCTCAGTGTCCTCATCTAATGAAGGACATCCCCGGGTTCTTGGACACTGCACACTGCTGAGAATCAGTGTACGGTCCTAATTCTCATGGCCTCATTTCCAGGCAGACCACAGGACACCAACAGTTAACCTGCATCTCCTTGCAGTCTACTTGTCAATTCTAAAAAAGTAATTTACTGCCAAACCAGATCAGCGTTCTCTTCGATTTTCACTAATGGTACTAGATCTTGGGGGATCCTAAACTTACTGCTGTGTTATCTCAGTTTACAAACCTAATTTGTTCTACCATTATAGGGATAGTGGCTGTGTTTGTGTGGAGAAGATGGCCATGGTCATGTTTTTCACTCAATACAGAGTTGGGGAATGGAAGGGAATTTCTGCCTAATGTTTTTGTTTGTGAACTAAATAGGGTGCAAAGAGAAGCACCGTGAACTGAGGCATTCCTGTGCTTTGGCACATTTCGTCTTGTATTCTCCTACTCACAGTCTTTCAATTTGCCTGTCAATCTCTTGAGTGAAGCTCCTTCCTTGGATTCCCATTTCCACAGCTCTGTGCAGGTGCCACATCCTGTCCAAGCTCCTCAACACCCTCAGAGATACACATATTAGGTAGTTTCTGGTCTTCCCCAGCCCATCCCTTCACATCCCAACAAACCACGACAGGCCATCTCCACAGCCTCCTGCTGGCTAACATTGACAGTTAACATTCATTCTTAGGTCATGGCAGTTGTCTTATCCCAAATATAGATTTTTCTCACTTCTTTCATTGCCCACTTGTCCTTAATGAAACACTCTCTGATCACCTGCCCCTCTGAAAGCCCAGAACCCTTGATATTTACCACTCCACACAGAAATCCTGCTGCCTTGCTAAAATTCAGCCCCATCACATGGGCCATCATGTGTGAATCACTCACACGTACAGTGAAATCTGAATTATCTGAAAAGCATTCTAAAACAGGTCCTAAAGATTCTGTTTCAATTAGTCTGGGGTGGGAACTGACCCTGACTTGTAGTGTTGATTAAAGTTTTCTGGATGATTCTACGGTACCAGAACCACCACTTTTGAGAAATTTAGTTCAGATTTTCTCCCTCACAATGAAGTTCCTATTGGTCAGCACTACTGATTAAAAACACTGTCAATTCCACTGGGCTATAAAGACAGACAGTAAATCTTTTTTAACCTGTTACTTCTTCCTATACACAACAGTCATCTTCATTGGGACTTTATAGAGCCTAACATGCCTGCGGGAATCAAACAATTGCTTGCTGAAGACTGGGATTCATCCAAAAAGGTAGCCTGCTACTTAAGTCTACAGAGTTAAAGTACCTAAAAAGAGACCTCACCTTCTCGGGCTGCCTCAAAGTCACTCTCTGTTTTAGGAAGGACCACAGCTAGACAAGGGTCCACTTGAACTTCACAGGATGTAAGATCAGTGGGTATCTGTCTCAAGATTAGAACATACCAGGCTTCCCTTGGGTATCTGTCTCAAGATTAGAACATACCAGGCTTCCCCTGAAGATGATGTATGATGAAGTGTGAGAGTGACCCTCTTTCCTTTCCAAACCACAAGGAAAATCTCTACTGTCTAAACTTTAACCTGCCATGACTTACAAAATGAAGCATCACAAAGAAATTGTCATTTCACTGTCACTCAACATGAACCCAAATTTCCCTATTTTCTGCATTGCTACACTAGAAGACGATAGGAATGGTTTGCCCGGGCCTTTCTGTACCAAAGAAAAGCAGAAGAAAGAAGCTCATTAACCATCTTTTGCCCGAGTTTTCTCCATTTTCTTCTTACAGAAAACCTATCCGTAACTGGCTACCTAGTACAAAAGACAAGTACCTCAATTCATCAGAGAATGGATTATCTGAGTCCTACTCTAAGAACCTTTCGCTGCTCATCAACCCTGTTTTTCTACTAAAGGTTATGAAGAAGAGAAAACTCAAGTAAGTGGATGGATTAGTGTCTCAGAGAGAATTAAATGCACTCTGATGGGAAATTAGATGCATGTAGTAGCTACCGCAATATTAGACACCAAGTTTACGCCATATCATCTTTATTCCATTATAATGATAAATCACATGGGCTTTTTGAGTTCCTAAAGTCATCTAACAGAGTTGACTTACTCAGTTCTCTCTGACCCAACTTTGGATGCAGTAGTAAGCAAAAAAATAAAGTATACATTCCAGGGTCTGAGAGTGTGGGGATGGAAGGTTCCCACAGAAGTGGAGCCATGTGCGCTTAGAGGCCTGGTCTATTGGCCTCAAGGTGCTCTGGATGGAACATCTTTTTTTTTTTTTTAATTTTAAGTTTTACTGTATAGAAACACAGGCTTGAGGAAGAAATCATTTCACAGTATAGGACCAATCTAATTGCTGCAACTCTTGCATATATGTGCAAAATGAAAATTATGAGGAAGGCAGCAGAGATAATTAAATGAAGCCAATTAAAGTTCTGTCACACCATGCTTGGCTGTTTGGATGCCATGGAAATGGAACACAGCAGAAGTTTACAAGAGATTCTATGCATAAACAAGTAGCTGCTTTTTATTTTTTTTTACTTGTTAGCCATATAAATTTATAACAAACTAGATACAATATCTGTAACAATGTTAATGCCACTGAGAGACCCATTCAAAAGCAAAATCTGCACTAATAGTATCCAAGAGGCAATGAATATAGCTGAACTGTGTAACCACAAAACAGAAGACTAAATCACTATGATTATTGTTATTCAGAGTCAATATTGCCATTATCAGTGGCTAGATGAGCATTTGACATATAATGAATCCATCTCCCATGACTGGATGAATTTTTATTGTTATACTAAATATAAACAATAGTAAGAGTATAAGGAACTTTCATCCTTAGACTCCTCTGCCAAAGGATTACACTGTTTTTCTCAATTTGATGTAATTATTTATTCAAGTCAAACTTAAATCAATTTCCCACCTGTTTTTTGTCAATAGACCAGAAATTTATGTCAAATTAGGTTTTGGTCAAGATAGAACTCTACCACTGAAAGCCAAAACTGATGAGGGAGGTTTTCTTATCTCAAGTTTGTGAGGTTTAATGGTTGCTGACGTCAAGAGATTCAGTCTTTAATTTTTAATTTTTATTTTTTAGTACCAGGAATCAAACTCAGGGTCTCGCATTGCCAGGCAGGCTCTGTGCCACTGAGCTGCATCCCTGGCAAGAAATTCAGTCTTGGAAAAGTCACACACAAACGTAGTAAGGGCTATAGTGGGTAATAAATACCTACTTTGCTGTATTCAGCCGTCCTACAATCCATCATACCCACTTTTCCTTTCTGCCTTTCTTGTGTTCATTCAACTTGAGAGAGTGGTGGGGCAGCTAATACGCATCAACCAGAACACGCTAACAGATGTCTGCCTCAGTCCTCCTGGAGCTTCGTCCTGCCTTTTCAATGCCTGCTGCTGAAGTCAGCCAGCCAGTTCTAGCAACTGACCCTTCCTAACCCTATAGGAACGTATTAACACAGACAGGGCTGACCCTTTGTTGCTCCACATCTGCAGAAAGGAAAATAGCTATGCTTTCCCCACTGTAGGACATGCACTGGGCCAACAGGAAAAGGACGAATGCTCTGCTAAGGGCAGGAAAGGCCGCCTCTGCTCCCGCCTGCAAGATGGTACTTCTCACTCTAGAATGGACATGTCACTGCTCTTATGAGACAGCCTTCCATAGCCTGTCTATTGTAGAAGCTTTGAAGAATCTGACTTCTAATCAATAGAAGTGTTAGTTCCAAAAAGGGTTCTTGTGTCTTTAAGTTTTCCTAAGAACCATGCCACCCCTGAAGTACTTGTGAAGTCTACCGCTGCAGCTGTCACTACACACGCTCATCCTGGAAGACTGGCTTGGTCCCTTCTGCTCCACCAAATTCAAGCAACATTTCTGGAACGTCTACTCAGTCTTGGTGCCATACTACACACTCACGTTTAATCCTCTTAATGACTCAAGGAATTTGACTGGATCTAGAGTTTGAAACCTGAGGCAATATCTAAGCTTTTAATATGCATTTTCCAACTTAAATAGTTTTCCTATTAGTGGATAGTCAACTAATTGCAATATAGTGCTTAGACCAAGATCATGAGCTCATAGTTTTCATTAGCTAGCAACTTTGTTCTGTTCTAAAGCCAATAGTCTCCTTCTTAAGATGCTGGCTCACAAAAAGAATGAGCACAGATGTACCCAGCTTCATCAGCAGCACAGAAAGAGGCCCAAGTTTACATACCACCAGGGGCAGACCCATAAGGGTGCAGAGACTCACACCATTTTAAGACACGATCTCAAGTCTCATTCTGTAATCTGTTGCAGTATGTGTAAGGTTTGCAATGGTTTTAACTCAGAACACTCTCTATGAAATGTAATGTTTTTTCTTGATTTGTGTCAAATAAATAAGGTTTTGCTTCTTAACTGAGCTTAAGAAATTCTTTAAGAAAAAGTGCCATGTGAACAACATCCATACATAAATTAGGGCTTGGAGATAAAAGTAGGAGTTGAGATAAATGACCCTAAAGATTAAGCAAGAGCCATTTACAAGAGACCATTTGTCCTTGCATAATCTGATGCAGGGCTTCTTGAAAGGTCTGTTCTGCACAGTGGGGGGAAAAAGAGGAGAATTTACAATAATGTGATAACGCAAGCAAAACCAGACACACCTTTGTCTGAGCGGGCATCCTGTCCCGTGTCTTCAGTGTCGTGGTTTCCATTTTGGGAGAAACACTAGTGAATGGTATCTTTGGAAGCAGTGGTCGAGACGTTGTCAGCTCTGGACTCTCTATGTCCTCATCAGCTCCTAGAAAATAAGCGAAGATGCGCATGAGAATCATGACACACAGAGCTTTACGTTATCAAGCAATATTGTCCAAGGCTCATACTGCCAAGCTGGAGTCCTTCAAAATATCAGTCCTTAAGAATTTATAGCATAAACCTTCCTGCAGTCTTCACTGTGACAGCACGATTTTAAAGGAGCTCTATAGGTAGGTTGCCAATTTTTTCTATAATACCTTTAACTTTGCATGTTCAATCTCTTATGCCTGAAATTGTTTCCTGTTTACAGTAAAATATCCTTTTCGTGTTGTAAAAACAAAAAACAAAATACAAAGAATGAAAACTCTCCCACAGCTAGCTCCGTATCTCATACTGAGCTCCTGGCTTCTCTGCCCTTGTTATAGCCGACTTTCCCAGGATAAGGTTTGGCTGCTCTGGGTCCTTTCATCACCATCCTCTCCACTCTTGTGCTCCATCCCTCCCAGGCAGAACTTCCCTGTCATTGCATGGGCGACATTTTTGGTTAAGGTCACCAGTGTCCTCCATGTTGACATATCCAATGGCATTTTTCCAAAGGTTCTCAACCAATCAAATCTCCTCATGGTGGTTTACATGAGTGTCTTCCACGGGCTCATGTTTGAAAGGTTTGGTCCTTAGCTCATGGTGCAGTGGAGAGGAGGAGGCTAGTCGAATCCCAGTCACTGCAGGCAGGTACTTGAAGGAGATATTGAGATACTGGCCCCTTTCTGTGTCCCTTCCAGTTCCTGGCCATCTCTGGCACAGGCTCCCACTCTCAACATGATGTGCTGGTTACTCTAAGCCCAAAAGCAAGCAGCAAACAACCATGCACTGAATTTTCCAAAACAATGATCCAAAATAAACATTTCCTCTTTGTAAGATGATTACTTCAGGTATTTCATTATAGTAACAGAAAGCTGACCAATGTACTCCTAGTACCTCCACTGAACACTGCCAGCTGCCAGGTCTTTGATGCACACCTTGTTTCTTTGGGTTTCTACAATTTCCTGGCTTCCCCCTACTTCTCTGGCTATTCTAAGTCTCCTCTGCAGGTTTATCATCCTCTACTAGAATGCCAACTAATACACAAGTTTGTTAAGATTATTCATACTAAACATTTTCCAATAAGCAGGGGTACACCCTAAAATGATGATAAAACATAGTACAGTAAGTACACAACAGTGAGAATGAAAACTATGGTAGTGGTTAAGTATTACATACTGTACACGATTATACATGCTTTATTTCTGTGTCTACTAGCACAGTAGGCTTCTTTACACTAGCATCACCATAAACCACAGGAGTAATGTACTGCATTATGACATTTATTCTGAACTTTCTTCCTCCCTCATACCCATGGCTTTAATCAGCCATACAAACACAGATGATACCTCAATTCACATTGCTAGCTTTTGCCACCCCTCTCAAATTCAGACTCTCATCCATGAACTGCCTTACATTTTTACTTGAAGGACTCAAAATATTCCATATACCTCTAACATGTCCAAAACAAAACTCTCCCCTACCTTCCCCTCATGCACCCAGCAGCCACCTCCCATACTAACTTGTAGTGGCTGTTCCCCTCTTTGTTCCGGATTCCTGACTTTCTCCTCCTCACCACTGCTTTTATCTTCTCAGTGTCAAGTCTCAACTCTGATACCTTTCTATACTTTCAGGGAATACCGCCCTAATCCAATCCACTGTGATCTTGCCATGAACCCCTATACCTCCCTTCTCCATACACAGGCATCATAGGATGAATACAAGATGCCTCTACCCATGCATGTGTGGTCTAGCCTTGGCGTACCTTTTCCAGCCCCTCAAGCATCACCACCGCTACTGTCCCATGTGCTAGCTGTGGTGCCCCGACCTTTCTACAAGAAGCTCTCACTTAGTAATTCCTAATTCAGCTCCAGGCCTGTTATGATTTATATCTAGACATAACCCCCAGGCTTATGCGCTCAGAGGTGGGGTTTTAGGGAGTGACTGGATCATGGATGTGTGATACTAGATCATGGGTCTATAGCACTCGACTGGTCCACTGGTTGAGCATTGTTCTTGGTATAGATGATGGACTTACTGAAGAGGAAAGACCACACCATGGGTGTGGGTGGTATCAGCCAACAGGCTCGTGGCCTGGATAGAATAAAAAAAGAGAGGACATCCTGCTTCTTCCTGCCTGCCATGGCACGGACTGTTTCTCCTTTGCCATGCCACCCTGCCTTAGAGCCAGCCACCTAGGGATTGCAATGTCTACAGACTGAGCCAAAACAAACCTTTTCTCCTTTAACTCATGGGTATCAGGTATTTTTCCCCAGCAACAAGAAAATAACTAGACAAGACCTTGGGGAAAACACACCCTCTCTATTATCTCAGAGATCTTTGTGAAGCAGCTTTTAGCACACCATCTTTCTTACCTGACCTGCATTTATCACAACTTTATTATTACGCATTTATTCATGTAACTATTGACTTTTAGACTTGGATCTGTTTTTTGCTATGGTGAGTCTACTACAGTGTCTGGGGCATTGCAGGCTCTAGTCTGGTCTTCCTAGCTTGACACTTTGGGAGGGAGCTTTCTACCAAAAGAGTGCTTGAGAATTTCTGACATTCAAACATAATAACCACTTCTGAAATTTGTAATAACTTAGAATAAGCTCAAACCCTGTAACTCAGACTAACCTGTTCCCTTAGACAAAAATGAATGAGTACCTCTAAACTCCTTAAATCAAGGAATATAAGTATTTCCCAGAGAATCATAAGCATGTAATAAGCAGTTCTGAAAACAGGGTAACATGTTGGAAAGAGTGTAATGGCTACAGATTATTTCTTAATGTATCAACTGTTTCCTTTAACTTTGGGACATACATACTCATTTTTATAAGGAAGAACTGCCAGAAAATATTGTGATAATTACAAGGTTTGACATTTAAAGAACAAACCAAATCGATCCACTTCTCCTTCTAGAATTTGTTAGCTCTGCAATCTTGGGCAAGTACTATTTGTGCTCTATTTTCTTCACTCGTAAAATGGGGAAAATAAAAACTTACTCTCAAAATTGCACATATGCCATGTGTCACTAGCAACAGGGTTATGCAAAAACATTGCTGACTGACCTCCTTGTCATGTGAACACCACGGACTCACACAAACCTAGATGGCACCGCCTTCTACACATCTCAGCTACATGGTGTCTACCTGTAAGGCATGTATGGTAGAGACTATTGCTCCAAAGACTATTACTAACAACACAATATAAAATTAAATCAGGAACAAGAAAAAATGATGCAGTCAAGAGACCGAATAACACAGGCTATATGAGGCTGCTATCATCATTTCAGCAGAGTACACCCTAAAATGATAAAACACAGGACAGTAAGTACATAACCACTACCATAGTTTTCATTATCACTGTTAAGTATTACATGCTGTATACGATTATACATGCCTTATTTTTGTATGTCTACTAGCACAGGAGGCTTCTTTACGCTAGCATCACCACAAAGCACAGGAGTAATGTATTGCATTACAACATGATGACAGCTGTGATGTCACTAGGCAATAGGAACTTTTCAGCTCCCTGTAATCTTATGGAACTACTATCATGTATTCAGTCTGTTTGTTGGGAACCCAAATGCCATGATGGCGCTCATGACTGTGCGTCCATCACAGATGTAATACATTTCCTGGACGCATTCTCTATATATGCTATATAAAAACAACTCTTTAACAATGATAGTTCCAAGCAATATACTGCTCTTTTGCATCAGCTTGACTATCCATCAGTTTTACACTCGACAGGCTTGATGCGTGGCTACAGTGACTCATTTTCTTATGAAGAAAAGACTGTTGATGAGAAATGGAAATGTTCAATTAAGGGCTGTCCACACTCCCTGTTGCACAAGAGTTCCAAACGTGAGTCACCCAAGGAGGAGTGGGAGAAGCTGTGTGAGAGAAGAGATCTAAACACGGACAATCCCCTCCAACGGGCATTTTCAAAGTTGGACACAGATACAGACTGAGCCTCAGCTACTGTTTTTACTATCTTTAATGAAAAGACAAGCTCCCTTGCTTAAATGAGAACCCAGGGAGCCCCCTTGATGGCCTCTCAGTAACTCTCAACTCCTGCTATATACTCAGTCTGAAATATCCACCTCGATTGTGTCTGCATTTACTGTTGCAGCCAAAGTGGGCATCATCTTCATGAGCTCCCCCAAGGAGCTATTTCCACTCTGTGCTAGCACCACCCACTGTGCCCCATGCTAATGTAACAGGTATTATGAAGTGGGCCATTTGGAGGCAACCAGAATACGAGGGCTGTCATTTCTGTGTAAAGGATACATTTTCAGGAATGACAATTTAGGGACACAGAAATACACAGATGAATATGCTAAGTAGAATTACTTCACCACTGGAAAAAGCCTGATTAAATTTTATTTACCAAAGTGTTTCTAGACTAGTGCCTGGACCCTTGTGCAGTAGGTGCTTAATAAATTCTTGTGGCTCACATCATGGTGAGCCAGGGAGGGCGATGCATTTATAGTGAAACAGTATCCTCTTCATCGTTTCACCTTCCAGTAAGTTTGTCATTTTTGACAGGATTGTACACTAAGAACTCATTTGTGCTTTTAGAATATTCTTATTTTATAGGACCTTGTTCTTGTTTCACTGTTAAAATATCGTATCTCTTCGCAAAAAGATTTTTGGAGCAGTGACTGAGAGTTTTCCTCTTGGCCAAGAGTGAGAGAAATGGAAGATAAAACTCACCAAATTCTCGAAACTTTGGTGATGACAAGGTTATAAAGCATAAAGGAAATGAGGAGATGGATGGGCTGATAAAAGGGAGGAATATTCACATCTCTTTGGGAAGCTGGGTGCTACCCCGACCCCTTCCTGTTCCGTCTTTTATAGTTTCCTTCCAATTGCTGTCAACTGTCACAGTGCTGGGGAGTTTGTCAATTATCACACAAGTAGATTGTATGACACTGGAGGGTGTGTGGCTACCACTCTGGCATCTGTATGAGATCCAACCCATGTGGCCAGCCCTCCCTTTAGAGGAACCTCTGACCTACAGGCATTCTGTCCTTGGATAAAACTAGGGCAGGGTAACACCATCAGAGTAATATTGGCTTCACAGAATACTTTTTTTTTTTGAAGACAATCTCTCCTCTTAGCTTGGTGTGATGACAGACACCTTTAATCCCAGCACTCTGGGAGGCTGAGGCAGGTGCATGTCAAGTTACAGCCCAGCCTGAGCAACTTACAGACTGTAAATGGTTTACATCTAGAATGTCCCGGCAAAGCCTCGTGTGTTCAGCTGTGGGGCTTTTGGGAGACAGCTGGATCACAGGTTGCTGTATTCTTCAGTGTGTTAGTCCACTGACGTGTTCACAGATGACTTGCTGTTCAGAAGTTAGGCCTGGCTGAAGCCGCCTCACTGGAGGTGTGACCTGGAGGGGGCACCATCTGCCCCGCCTCCTGCCCTTTCTCTCTGCTTCCTCACCACCACGACGTGAGCAGCTTTCCCGTGCCACATCCTTCCACTACTGTACCCTTCCTGCCTTAGAAGCAGCCAACGGTGGACTGGATTCTCTGCGAACTGTGAGCCAAAGTAAACGTCCCTCCTTTAAATTGTCGGCATATAAGGTATTTTGTCCCAGAGAAAGGAAAGTGACTAAGATACTACTTAGCAAACCCTGTCTCAAAATATTAAACAGGCTGGGGGTGTAGCTCACTATGAAGGCCCTGGATTCAATGCCCAACACCAACAATCAATCAATCAAGCATATTCCTCTTACTATTTAGAAAACTTAATGTTAATTCTTTAAACATATGGTGAAATTCAACACTGAAGTCATTTTGTATTGGGTCTTTTCTAGTGAAACATTTGTGATTACTAACTCAATCTTCAGCTGTTATAAATTGACTGATTTTATATTCTCTTCTTTGAATCTATTCTCATCTCCTTGTGAGTTCCTGTCCTCTCCCAGTGTGGAGGTTAGGGAAAGTTTCTGATCTTTCATGTTACAGGCTTCCCATAAGTGCCCGGGGGGCTTCCATGGTCTTTTTTATTTGAATAGTTTTTGGAAAAGCTAACTAGAAGCTTTGAATACATAGGAGGTGTTTGTCCACTGTGGGCCCCACTGGTTAGGATGAAGTTCCCAAGGCCACCATCTCTGCACTGCTTCTCTTGAGTTGGACCAGATCATCGGAAGGAGCATCCACCCCCTACCCGGGGCGTGGTCAGGATCCAGTGAGGGTATAAAGGACAGCCCACCAGTGCTCTGGAGCTAACTGGGGTAAGACAGCCAAGGATTCCACAGCACTAAACAACCAATCTAAGAATTTATTCCCCTGCTTTACATAAGCCCAAAGCTCCTGTGCTTTACCCCAGACAATAAACCTCCAGTTTTCCTCTTGGGGAGCACAAGTGTCCTTGTGCTCAAGAGATCTACTCTCCCCCAGGCAGACTTCAGACCAACTCATGCAGAGTCCATTACCACTCCTACCTCCTCTCAGTGCCACAAGAAGTACTAACGACCCCCAGAGCACCTGCTGTGTTGACTGGGGTGCATCTCAGTTCTCCCCACTTCTGGCCAACTCACGCATCTCAAGTCTGCCAAGCCTGTTACTATCAGCCCATCTGCTTCCCAGTTTTCCAAACCTGTGACTTCTGGGTCCTTTACTGTCTTTGTTTCTCCTTGTGAGTTTATGCTCAATTCCTTTAGGGTCAGTTTAGTTGTGTCCCACATAAAGTCTGCTATCTGTAACCAAAAATCTGTTATTTAACTCTTGACTTTTTGCCAGACAGCACTTTCCTATCTTATGTCATCCATCACATGGTGTTACAGTTGTTATTTCTCATTCTTACTTTTCTCTCATTAAGACTCTTGGTCTCTTAGGGATGGGAACCAAGCAAGTCTTTTTTTTTTCCTAGAACTGGGAACTGAACTAAGGACCTCGCACATGCCAGGCAGGTGCCATGCTGCTGAGCTATATCCCCAGCCCCCCAGGGAAGTCTTTTTTGTCTGTGTCTATGGCACACAGCAAATGCCTATGAACGCTCCCATGTCGGCTGGTGCCATTCTGAGTCTGCATATGTAACAGAGGCCCCTCCCTGTCTGGGAAGCACCTCTGGGCCTATAGACCTCTCATCCTGGCCACTTGCCTTTCTACTAGATAAGCTCACAGGCATTAGGCTAGACAGCACATGGGTCAAAAGTCAGGAGAGTTCTGATGTTTCCTGATGGGATTGGGCACCACTGGGGAAAGACTGCTGACTTCTAGAATGGGGTGTGATGAACAGGGGGTGCAAATCAATGAAGGCCCCAAAGAGAACACACTCTGAAGCCCCACTCCACGGTCCCTGTCCCAGCTCCTTTACTTTCTGACAGTGTAGGCTGAGGCAAGTTCCCTCCTCATCCATGCCTTAGGTTTCCTCACAGGAAAAATGGAAATAGTAACAGGATCTAAACTCACAAGGCTCTTGCATGGATTGGAGACGCACAAGAAGCATATCACAAATCACAGTCACAGCCACTACTCCCCTGAGGCTGAAAAGCGGTACCCAGGCAGAACAGCACCGAATGGTTTCCAAAAAAGAGCAATGGTCATCTGACTTTTTCACAGCGACCACTTGTCAAAAGCTAGAGCTGTGGGCAAAGCAATCTAGACCACATTTAAGCCTCATCTTGATCTACGTGATGAGTTCAGGGGTGTTCAGGCTTTCCAACGACCCAATCCAACTCCAGCCTTTCATCCGGACAGCGCAGAGGGCACATGAGCAGGATGGTGCAACCTGCTGATTTCTTTAAACATAAAGAAAACCTGGGCAGTACAATGACTTGCACTACCTCTAGAGGTCCACAGCAACTCTAATCCTAAGGTCTGTGAAATGGGAGCAAAAAAGCATTCTGTCCAGCTCCTGGGACATTTTGAAAATGACAGTTACAAAGCACTTTTGATGCACTAAAAAAAAGTGCCATGAGTGGAAGATATTAATAGAGTTGTAGGCTATGGAGAACAACTCTTTTCACACTCGTTCTGCGTGTGCGGTATGTATCACACTCCCAAGAATAACTCGGGCTATTTCTATATCAGAGTTGCATTGTAAGCTCATTATTACTAGGTCAGCCACCACCTCTCTTGTCGTTCTCAGACCTGGCATTTTCCAACTGAATATATTCTCACATCACATATGACTGGATCTCGACCAAAGATATAGTGGATTTTAATTTGTGCTGGCCCAATCTGCCTGTTGCACACCTACATTCTGCACAACTTCTACCATCTTTTGAACCTACAATGAAAACCCTGAACAAAATAGACCTGGTTAAGACTTTTCTTATATGCTGTTGACCACAAATTCCTCAATGGCCCTTTAAGTAAATGTATGTATACACAGGCTCTTTTATTCTTGGGGACCGTTTTTGGCACAGCTGAAACATTTACCAGGTAAGGAGACTGGAAATTAGCCAGGCACCTTCACTCCTCCTTGGTCTCACGTCCTTCCACTAAGAGGCGGGGTCTGGACTGGCCTTTTCTCTTGCTTTGACCGATAACGGTTGATAGGAAGGTGGCCAGTTTCAAGCTCAGACCACACGAGGATTTGTACACATCTACCCACTGAGCACCCATCTGATCACTGAGCAAATGGCTGGACAGACACTGGGTGACAGGTAGTGCAGACCACAGCCAAGTCTGCTCAGCTGCTGCAGAGACAGGACAGAGCCCAGCCAAGTACAGGCTTTCTGCACACCCAGCCTCCTGCTGACTTCTGGCATACAAGGTTCACCTGACCAACAGTGGGGTTAATGAATGCCTGTTGTTCTAAGCCACTGAAATTTGGGGTGGTTTGTTATGTAGCACTACAGAGATAATATGTAACTAATAGCCCCAGGAAGGTTAGTTATCACCCAGCCCTGATTTTACCTGGCTGCTACATGTTCCCTCCTACTTCTGATCAATATACTTAGAAAAAAGAAAAAAAGAGGATACAGCTTCTTGCCCTCATATGTGATCTTTAACACTGAGCAGGTAGTTTTATGAAACTAACTAGTGTTTGAGAGATTTCTTTAAGAGTGGTTTCCATGGCATTACTCTGAGAGTCTTAATGAACATTAAAGCTAATGTGCCCACTCCTTTAACCCTCACAAGAGCTCTGGTGCCAGAGTATTACTTTCTACTTTATAAATGAGAAAACTGAGGCTCAGCAAAGTTAAAGAACTTCTCAAGGTCTCACAGCGGAAGTGTTTCATACCCTGGCACTGTAACACCAAAGACCAGGCTCTCAAGTGTAACACATCCTGCCTGTCTCCTAGAATGCAGTGCAAGGCTTGTATATCTGAACACAGATTACGGCCTCCTGTGATCAGAAGAAGCCAGTCTTACCTGAGCCAGAAGCAGAAGCGTAGTCATCATCGTCAATAGGGTACACTCCCGACGCATCTTCAATGGAACTGTTGTCAAGGTACATGTCTTTATCAGACGTCAGCTCTGCTCTCTGAGGAGGGAAAGACAAGGGATGCGGGCTGGTGAGACTTAAGAAACACACTTTCTTGTCTTCCTGTTCAGGTTAACACCCCAGTGACCAGACCTCCCTCCTCTGCTCCTCTGGATCCATGTCTAGCCATCCTCTTACTCAGCACACTCAGACAACTTGGATTAAATCAAGAGCCTCCAGACTAATGCCCTAGAGGAGGCCTGTGCCGCCTAATGCAGCAGAATGAGGACAGCACAGAGACCTAAGCACCGTGGGCTTATTCTGTTCCACTCCACTAAACATAACTGAGTTTCAATTGTCCCCGTGCTAGTTATTAGACATCTCAGGCAGTATTTTTGTCACCAGTGAGGTTCCTTTACTGCAAAGCTACAAAAACACCCAAATTGCTTAAGACTTTCTTGGGGCTGTATATAAAGGTACTATGGCACTTAGGCTAAAGGCGGGCATCCCATCAAGGAGCACCAGATGCTCACAGGCCTGACTATGCTCAGCTTTATCAGGTGAGAGTGCATTGGTCCACCCAGAGCTTTCTGCCGTGACCCAGACCCATGGCGAGGCCCACGCAGAACAAGATCTGTGGGGCTCACCTGCCAAAGCTGAGAGCTCGCTGCCAGCTCACTTCTAGGCTTAGTGGAGCCTTAATGACAAATACAGATAAACCCACAAGAGTGCTTTTTTTAAAAAAATTACTGGCACTGGGTAACAGCAAATCACAGGCTTAATATGAGAAGGATCAGTTAACTAAGTTTACCAATTCCACAGCTTCTTAGCTCTTCAGTAGGAGTGCAGTCTTAAAATCAACCTAATCCTGCCAAAGGGTAACATGCATGAATTTGGGCAGAGGTAGAATTTTTTTTAAATGGCCTCAGTAAATTGATATCTTACCAGCAGCATCTCAGCCTGGCAGCTCCTAAGCACAGCTGGTGTTTGGCAACAGGCAGCAGTCATTATCGTCCTGTTTTTAAAGATTAAATTGGATGTTTGTTCCTAACAGGAATTACACAAAGTGTTTCCCTTGCTTATGCTGGTTTTTCATGAGATTTCCACTTAAAATAAAACTTGGTTTCAGCAGATGCTGTGGCTAGCTAAGCCTTCCTGGGAGGATGGGCGGCCTTGGGAAGGAACAGCGGTGCTGTCCTCTCTCTGGTTTCAGCAGCAGGCTCCAGAGGCCCCCCTTCTCCACGGGTCTTGGTGCCAACGGACAGGGAAATACGGTGATCCCTTTGTTTCCATGACCCTTCTAGCACCTGAAGTATAGGCACTGAGTGGCCAAGCCACCCTGAGCCAAGGGCATTCTGGAACCTTTCTGCCAGACACTCTGAGGCTGTCCCAAATGATGCAGGTTTCCAAGGCTATACCATTCCAGACCTTATTCCCAAAGCTTGCAAACTGTATCTGGAGCCCTGAGGTTCCAAACCTCTTATAAATAACTCAGCTGCCTGCTTAGAGAAGACTAAGCAGCCAGCCCTCCTTACCTATGTTTGTGGGTTCCACAGCCATGTATTCTAACTGTGGACTGACAGTACTTTTTAAAACTAAGCCAGTACTGAGCATGTGCAGATTTTTTTCTTATCATCACTGCCTAAATAATACAGTGTAACATCTACTCGTACAGCATTTATACTGTTAGGTAACGTAAGAAATCCAAAGATGATTTAAGAGGTCATGGGTAGGTTACCAGAAAATACTATGACGTGTTATATAAGGGGCTCGTTCGCCCACAGATTTGGGTGTGCAAGCTAGGTAGGGGAACCAGTCTTCTGTGGAAAACAAGTTATGATGGTAACTCATTCATCTTTAACTCACTCCCACCACCCAGTCAAACCATTGGGCCTGGCAGATAGTAGGAGGTCAGTGATGAATCATTGCACTGAACCACTCTGCTCCTACCTACAACCTACCATCAGTCTTGCTTATATCAACCTTGTCCTGTTAACTGCTTCAGAGGACCTTCTTTTTGATGCTGTCAAATATGACTTGACTTTCCTAGCACTTATATCTCCTAGTTATAAACTCTGCTATTTCACATTTTGTGGCACATGAACAATTTAAGACACACACCCTCACCATTATTTCTAATTGCTTCGTATGTATTTGCTTTGCCTCTTGTTGAGAACAATCTGTTGATGCCAGTCTTGAATAACCTGCATAGACTCTGTCTCTCTCAAAGTGCACGGATACACAATAAATATTTGTCAGCTGAGATTACTTAAACAAAATTGGCTTGACTAACCTTTGCCTCGGGGTTTCAGAGCTGAAGTGTCCCAAGACGCCCAAGATTCCTACAGTTAAGATCTCCCAATTTTAAGCCTAGGAGATTACCTTTTCCACCTGCTAAACCTTACACAGTATCTACTTCAGTAACTCAGACTCTTGAAAGGGAAAGAATCTGCCGTCTACATTTTAGAAACTGGTTTCTCTTTGCTTAGATAAGGATGGTTCATCCATCCATCCATGAAGATGGATGTTCCTGTTGGATGGTTCTCATTTTCCCCTTGGCTCCGTTAGAGAAATCTGATGTGGCAAAGGTTAACATTAAGAAACTCAATCCTCATGTGTCGGTTAAACTTCTATTCATTAGAGGATCCATTTGTCTGAATTAACACATGTGTCACACTACCAGGTAGGGAGGCCAAAACTGTGTGCCAGAGCATCTAAGCCACCTCACTCACCAATCACACTCCCAGGCAGTCTGACAGGTGAACTGGTTCCTGGAAAGCAACTGTGAGGCCTGTATTACTACTGGGCTTGGGGTGGCATGGGGGGGGGCAGCTGGGAAGGGCATCCTCCACCACACGATCCATACAGGTCACCAGGGTGATCCCAAGACCAATGGAATGTTTCATTTCTGTGATAGCAGCAAGAATACTGGGTTTTTTCCATCATTCGATGTGGTATCAACAACTGTGACATCAAACTAAAAAAAAGTTATCTCCTACTGTGACTGCAGGGGTACCAAGAACCCAACAGGAATTAGCAGTATTTCTATAGAATCCCATGTAATAATGAGAGGGCCCTTTGTACTTTCTAGCAAGTAATACTGTCTTCCAAAAAACAAAACAAGGCACAACATGAAGCTTTTTCAAAACAGGACAAACTCTTTCTATGAAGACTACACTCTATACTGAGGACTTGCTTAGAGAAAGAAATTAAATCTGCACCAGTGTTCCCTTTGAACAAACTGATGTACGCCTCTTCAAGGCCATGAGAAGAGGTGATGCAAAAAGCTATTCTTTTACACCAGTCAAACGTGCTGGCCTCACTGCGCAGAACACCCCGGGAAGATACATGTGTTGCACACACTCACTTGCTCAATGTGACACAGTGAGGGGACAAAAGCAACTGGAAGAAAATGCGCTGAGGCAGAAACCCGTGGTCTGCGCAGAGGCTTTCATAACAGGGTTGTTTAATTTGGGACTGACCACGGCGGCGAGGTGGTGCCAATGCTGTTGGCTAACAGGGTTCAGAGTACAAGCTGGAAGGAAAACAAAGCTGGTCTTTCAGGCCTTTCTGCCTTGGCTGATGCAAGACGTGAATACAGGAGAGCAGAGGGAAGCCCAGAAAGCAAGGTGGTTCCACAGAGGGGGTAATCCACTGCAGACAGAAACAGAGGTTCCACTTCTGGGTATGTTCAGTGAAGCAAGCGCCACGGGATCTTCACAGACCGAATTCCCAGGAGGAGCTCCACCACAGCCTCCAAGGAAGGCAAGCTACGTATCTGTCTAACTCCACCCCTCCTGCTCTGGCCCAGTATCTCCAGCACCCTCGTCATGCTGAGCGTGGGCCGTACAAAGACCCCCTGATCTGACAATGCCCAGTCCCTTACCTTGAAAGTCCTTCTCTGTGGAAGAACTGTCCTTAAACATAAACATGTTGCTTCCCCTCCCCAAACACCATTGGTTCTGACCCCTCTAGGATGACATGGAAACTCCCCAGTAAGGGAAGACGCACTTTTACTACTTGGCCTCGCCTGTGTTCTTAGGTCAGCTGCTGCTACCTCCTGCACCCAAACCCCAGCTCTAAGACAAGACACCGTAAGAAAACCTGGGGACATCAATTTCCATCCTATAAATACCTAAGAGTACATCAACCCCTTTACAAATTGACCAAAGCAATAGTGAGCTAGGCCTTCAGTCCATGATGATTAAAAACTAGATCTTAACACAAGGATTAAGGCCGATATGGTATGTGTTTATAATAAAAATAAAAAGAAATTATTTTGTGCTAATCCTCTGGGCTTAGCTACAGCACCACAAAATACAATTTTAAGGCTTGATCCTAGGTACCAAGATTATCTACGTATTCCAAAATGAAGAAAGAGACCATCACAGAACCCAAAGCCTTTACACCTAATTCTGAGCTCTTTCTGCTGTGCCGGAAAGGTATGCAACAAGAATGACATCAGACCATCCAACCTCGGTTCAAAGGGATTAGCCTACAGCTAAGGCTTCAGTGTTGGTGATGTGCTGGGCATCTGGCACTACGTGTGTCACGAACACTGCCTCATCTAGTCATCAACAATCCCCACTGTAAACCAAGATGATCTGGCCTGAGGTCACACAGCGCAGGGCTGGGAAGTCCACTTTAATGTTCCACACCTGTCACTGACAGTGACCTTCTCCCTTTACTCTGATTCACACATCGTAATATTCAAGGCCCTGGGAAGAACTGCAATAAGGAGCCCTGGTGAGCCCTGGTGGGTGGGAAGGCTGTGAGTTTAGTCAATAGTGCTTGGGGTGCAGGAGATAAAACCCCTTAAGAAAGACCTTTAGTTCAGAAGTGTTTCAAATACGTTTTATAATCATTAATTATACAGACAGCTAAATAAAATCTCTTTAAGAAATACTTGAATATACCTTCCACAAAGTAAGAAAATTTATGTATTTACACATGCGTATTATAATGCAAAATAAACCCAATGCTGGGGGAAGAGGCAGGGGGTTACAGGAAAGTAGGATCGTATTTGGATGTAAAGTGCGAGGCCGAAGGATGACTAGGGTTGTCACACAAACGACCCATGACAGACAATTCTGGAAAAATGGCATAAGTTCCACACAGCTTTTGAAACAAACCAAGGCCTGGAAGATGACAGAATTCCTACTGCAATTATTTTAGCCCTTCAATTCTGAGCTATTCATTTGGAATTTCCCACAAACCCACAAACACTGGATCTCAGAGTGGGTGTCTATCTCACCACCTAGAATGAGCACTCCCAGAAGAAGCCCGCGACACAAGAGCATCTCTGCTGTCATCTGTGCCCACACTTCGTGACTGTTAGTAAGTTCTAGTGACCAACACACAGGAAAGGCACAACAAGCGGCCAAATTCTGATGTTCCTGATGAGCTGCATCCAAGCTTTAGGCTATTTAGTGTAAAAAATAACCTAGCCTTTAAGGAAGTTACCTGGTTTCCCCACATCTGCAAGAAAATAGATCAACATTTTCCTATATGGTCTTTTTGCAAAAGGGGAAATGAACTGAACCCTACATAGTGCGAGGTCTGCAACTGTGGAAGAAACTCCAACTCATGAAGAATGCTCCCAATGTGCCAGGCACAGTGCAAGGCAAACTGTTCCCAAAAGTAACAATGACACAGTGTATAGTTCTTAACTGTGTGTGGGTCTTTCCTTCTTTGTTTAAAAAAGAACTGCTCAATGCAAAGCAGTTAGATTTCCCAAGCCAAGGAAGCTCAAATAAAATCTCTCTTCCATAAAACGTTCAGTCCAATAATCATCAAATTAGCTCCCCCCTTGCCCTTCAAAAAGTCACCCTGCCAGAGGATTATCTGGCTGCTCATCTAAACACGTACATATGATTTCATTTCATCAATATCATTTGCAGAGAAGATACCTCACTGTGTGTATGCTGGTTATCTCCAGCTATGACACGAAACTCTTGTTTTCTTCCTACAGTGTTTGTTTATTGATTCTACAAAACAGTATCTGGCTCAGTAAGTAGGTTGTTGGGTAAATTTATAACAGCATCTCAGATCCAGTGATCCAGAAAGATCTTACATGCTACTGAACTGCGTGACAAACTTTCCCCCACCCCCAAGCATTACCCCACTCACAGACAGAATGTCTTACCAGTCTCATTTCTTAACCTAAAACATGGTAAGAATAAGTCAACCCAACGACACACAGTCACTGCGAATAAATTCATCTGCTGGTAGCCATGTTACTGGTGAATCATTCTACAAACCCTATGATCCAAGCTTTTGGAGCTTCACAAGCCACCTTCTCATGGTGGAAAACCCTTAACTCAGTCAACCAAAGGGAAAGAATCTAAACCCTGTGCCCAAATTCTTCATGCAACTCCCACTTTGAGTAAGTACAGATACAAGTACTCAAAAGCGAAATATCACAATTGGAGGGAAATCTTACTTAGTATCTTTTTGCAAGTTCTGTGTTTTAAAAACTGTAACTTTACAAAATTAAATTATTTCCTTTAAATACCCTTCCAAGGCCGTGGTTGTAGCTCAGTGGTAGAGGATTGTCCTGACAGGTGTGAGGCCCTAGGTTTGATCTTCATCAGTGCAAAAATTAAGCCGTTAAAATTAAAAACACCCTTCCGAAATTAACCCATTTATTGCTCATACTAAACAAGTCTTTCTCCAGCAGCAAGGAAAATGACAACCACAGGGAAAAGGCAGTAACATAAACAGAACACACTGACAATTTACACTTCTATTTGTGGCAACGGGTTCAGATTCCTCGTCCAAAGAGAGAAGGGAAGCAACCTTTGTGTGAATTGAAATTTGTTGGCAACAAAACCAGGGATCTAGGAGGCAATGTATATTTAACAATACCGGGGACTTTGAGTGGGATTATGTTGAATATGCATGACACACAAAAGGAAAACGTTCATTACTTACAGATGTGGTCCATGTTGGGCTTTTCCCCCCTTTTTTTGGAATGTCAAACACAGGGAGCCTTGGAGCTATGTTACTATAAGCATTGCTGCTTCGCCCCCTCCCAAGCTACAGTATTTCAGTATTTATTTTGCTATCCATATGACCACAGTTTAGACTAGAGTAAAAATAGAAGCTGTGTGAGTTGAACCTGAAAAGGCTTAAGTGCTAGAGAAGGTCAGTATTAATAAATTCTAACTGAAGTAACTGAGATGCTGTTTCCTGGTTGGAGTTTGGCGGTGGGGGGGGTAGTTGGAATTTATCTCTTATTCAGAAGCATTTTGTTAGAAACTACCATCACGGAACAGATTGCAAAGCAAGCACAGGAAGCCAACAGGCTCTGGTTTAGATTTTAATAATTCACTCTAAGGGTTTTCAACTGCTCCAATTCTAGGCACCCCCATACACTCTAACCCCATATGGAGGCTAACAGGACATCCCATTTGAAGCCCAAGGGACAGGAAAATGCCAATGACCTTGGCTCTAAAGGGCAGGCCACACCTTTCCAGGCTGCAGCTGATGCTAGGGGAAGAACCAGGCCCTGAGGCTCCCAGCAGTGACAGATGAATTCCCAACTGAGCCAGATTTCAGACAACTAAGCTAGAACTGTATTTGAACATCCACAGGAATACATGTATAAGAGTTTCCATCTAAAACGTCCCCCGAAAGTCTCACATTTACAGGTAGGGCCTCATCAGAGGCAGGTCATGGGAGGTGTGACCTCTAAGGGTGTGTATTGGCCCCAGCTCCTAGCTTCTCTCTCTGCTCCCTGGCCACCGTGGTGTGAGCGGATTTCCTCCATCAGGCCTTTCTCCCCTGGAGCCACCTGGCCATGGACTGAACCCACTAAAAGCATGAGCAAAAGTAAAGCTCTCCTCCTTTACGTTGCAGGTGTCAGATATTTTGCCCCAGTGCTAGGAAAGTTGACTAACACAACATGAGGCTTTGTTGCTAGCCTGTAAACAAAAGCCCTGACAACTTAAAAGATGCCAAATTTACAGAAAGGGCCACAGGCCCTTTGAAAATCACACTCGCAATGTGTTTTTAAGTGCCTATAAAAACTTTTACATCATCAGAATAGACTTTTTCTCTCTCAGGAATTATCTTAAGGCAATATTTTAAAAAGAAAAGCTGGGGTGTTTACTATTGTATCAAAGCAAAAAATCAAGTACAGGGTATGGTCACATATGATTATTATGCACGACATATTAATTTCCTTAAAGCAGCTACTAATAAATCATGTAACACAGAATAAGGAAAAATATAACACATAATTCAAAAACACAAATTATTTTCTGACATTACAACTATTTGAAAGACAAATTTAGAAGGTTAACTGGTTAAAGTAACAGGTTTGTGGTGGTTTCTCTCCTAATTGGCATCGCCACTACATTAACAGGTTTGTGGTGGTTTCTCTCCTAACTGGCATCGCCATTACATTTTGGTCATATATATTTCATACACACATGCACATAAGAAGACAACGTGAATGAGTCAGTCACGGAAGGCCAGAGCCCAGTTTCCACACAGCCCAAGTATAAACACACTTTTGAAAGCAAATGTACCACTTATTTAACAATTAATGCATCCACACAATGGGCATGTGCTTTTATAATTAAAGACTCTATAGGAAGCACCCTGGAAGTACACGGGTATGGAAGTGCTAAGTGCTAAAAGAGAAAAACTTTGCACTTCAGACAACTACCAAGAACGAGAAGAATACAGCTGGTATCACGTCTAGCCACAAAGTTTACAAAGGCACAGAAGTTTGATAAAGTGGATATTTGATCACATGATTCCAGGTTGCAAAATTTCCTGGATCTAATTGCCCTCTCCTTCTATCGAGTTACTCCAAGCAGAGTAAGTCAATCCAAGTCAAGGTGAGGGTTAGCCCCAGAGAGCAGAGACTGATGCCCTCACCTGACCGCCGTCTCCAACACAACTGCATGGCTGAAATGCCAGCTATCAGCAGGTGTCTCACACTGCTCATGGCTTTCGGCGTCCATTCTCTGTCACACAGACCTCTTATGCTCACGGGGGAGCCACTCCTGCTGGTCCCAAGACAGGCTCTGCACTGGCTCAGGGACTCTATCTAGGACTGTGTCAACGAACAGACTGAAGGCAACATAGGCAGCTGGCTCTTTCTGCACAATACACTAACACTAAGAAACTTAAATAAATCCAAAACCCTAAACCAAGGCAGCAAAGCTACAACAGAGACCACTGATTCTAAAGTCAGCATTCAAAAAAACAACACTGTTCTGAATGGTTGGCAGTTAATATCTAGTGCCAGCTCACTGTGGCGGCTGCACTGTGTGCCCAAAGGATTATTCACATTCCTGATAATCGACTGGAAAAACAACATTTCTGCCCACAACTCATAGCCTCAGGGCCTGTATTTTTTTTCATTATATAATGAATTGTTCTTGGCCAAACTTTTTAATCAGTAAAATAAACAAAGAGGGCCCAGCAGCTTTTAAAGAAATAGTTTCCTTGATAGAGGAACCAGAAGAGATTTGAAGCTATTAGAGTCTATTACGAAATCCATCAGGGACCCTGCATGAAATTCCCCAGGAAATGGAGCCTCCCCAGGCTGCACCAGGGGGCCTGGAGCAAGAGCATGAGCCCCTAGCCAAATGGACCCCCTTCGCACAGTGCCCCGAGCGCGCACGAGCTGGGCCTTGCAAAGCTAACTCGATTCAGGAAGCACTCCTGTTGCTGTATTCAAGTGGTGTCTATGAGCCTTTTATCTGAACAAAGTAAATTTACAGTCTTGTCCAATGAGGAGGTCAGGACAACTGCTAACCACAGTAGTTTTCCCACCAACAATGTACGTGTTATTGGCGTGCAAACCGATCTGCGGCTAGAGCCCTTCAAAAATTCCCAAGGTAACCTACTGAATCAGACTATGTGCGAAGACACTCTGACATTGGCAAGTAACAGAATCATTTATTCATTACCTTATGATATGAAAGATTTGCAGGATGAAGGGGCAAATTGCAAGAAAATAAAATTACTTGCTCAATTATAAAAACAGGATTTTAAAAGCACTTTTGAGAAAATGTTTCTCTAAAAGCATATTTAATTACTTTTTTGCCCCTAGAGGCCAACATATGATAATTCACAAGTGAAAAGGACAGGTCTGGGTTGGAACACACATTCATAAACACCACTCACTGCACAACACATAGAGCATATAGAGTGTTCTGAGGTGTTTTGGGCTTTTTTTTATAAAGAAAATCATTAGGACTGTAATACATCAGATTAGCTCAAGCAATTTTTTCTTCTTTCTCCAAGAAATTCCCACAATAAGAGCAATTTACAAGCTGATTCCACCAATTTTGTAGCAAGCCATTATCAAAGGCTTCTGTACAGACTCAGCACCCAAGGGTGTCGAATGAATTTATGACACAAAACTCCACACCTGCTTGAGAAAGTCCCATTGCCCCTAAGATCTTCATCTTTCCTAAAGCAATGGGTCACCCCATTCCTACAAATGTCTTCTGTGAAGTGACAAGGACAGGTCTGTAACCCCCACCTCACACACACACACACACATCCTCTGGGGGGTGAAAACTCCCTGATCTATTCTCTACAATTTCCCAGTCAGTGTGGAGACTCACTGAGAACTAAACTCCAGGATCCCTGTCCGTACCAATGATCTTGTCACATGCCTTGTGAGGACGGCCCCAATGTCTAATAGATATAACTGCTGCAGGCACACTTGCCCACGGACAGTGCCTCTGCCCACAGAGTAGAGGTTATTTAATTGGTACAGATCAGCATGCAGCTGGAGACTGGCGAAGTCACAGCGCTCATGCTTAAGATACCAAATGAAGATGCGTCCATTCCCCACCTGCCTCAAGGCAACAGCTGAGGGTGTGGAGGATGGAAACGCGTCCATTACTATTAACTTTAACTTTGGCTGGACATACCTGGCTTTGGTCAGTGCTCCAGAACAGATATCCTCCTGCTTCTCCCTTCCTGCAGTTTACCCTCACACGCCACACGTAGGAAAAATGACTTGCTTCTCACCCCTCCTTCTTTGGAGCCTCAAGAATGCAGCCAAATGGCTGCAGCTGCCAGGGCAACCCCTCTGGCATGCACGCCAGCAACTCCTCACCTAAGCGCCTTTCCCCTGCCTTGCTGCCCTGGTCCACAGGCGATGGCCACAGGCCCTTCCCATGTCACATTGCAGGGCAGCCCCCATGGAAACCCATTTGGAACTGCTCAAGCTCATACCAGAGAATGATGTTTTTAATAGATTGTTCTTTGTAAATCCTTTAAAACAGCAGCTGTAATCAATCGTGCTGGGGGACTCTGTAAGGCTGCCATTTGGAAAGCCTTAATATTGATCCTTTTCCCTTTCACAGCTTTTAAGGAAACAACCCATGCTAGGAAACCATAATCAATGTCTCCAGATTTTGCTAACATGAAACAGTATCCAAGTTAAAATACATACATTGCTAGAATTGTGTTAAAGACATAGACAGACTTAAAAAACCCATCTGTTTACCCTGCCTGTCATTCAAGGGACCAAATTTTTTAAAGTCAGTTGAACAAATTCAGTAATTATTAAATACTGATTAAACCTCAGCAACTCTTGTAAGAGTTGTTTAGCAGGTGACACCAGCTTTACAGATTGAGGAGAAATCTGTCTTCATTTGAGATTTGGCATTTCCAGTTCTTAATTTGCAAGATAATAAACTTTTTTTCTCTGTCCCTATTCTCAGAGAAAACTATCAATTTTCAGCCTGTGTTTACAGACATTTATGACTCGGAGTAGTCACATCCTGACTGAACTTCCAAATACCAGGATACGCTGTCTTTTCACAGGAATTATGTTAGATATATTATGCTGTCAAGTTCACCCTTTCACACTAGGGCTTGTAAAAGTGCAAGCGTTTCAAAAGGCAAGAAGTCAATATTTAAAGCTACAATGAATAGATAAGGCAATTTGGCATTTTCATTTAAAAATCGTATTAAAAACCTTCACCAATGTCAACAGCCAAGTTTTAGATTAGACACTAAGGAAAAGCACAATTTCATGTAATGTTTGTTATCGGCACTTCTGTTTAAAAGGACAAAAGTGAAGACTTTATTAAAATGCCATACAAAAAAAAACAAGCATGGAACTGAAATCTTAAGTAGAATGACAACCCACAGTACTCTGGGCTTCCATTCAGTGCAGCCCTACCATGTGAATGAAATTAGATCTGGCTGAATCCAAAAAACTGGCAAAGGAAGAAGAAAAGAATCTTAACTGCTATATGCTTTGCTCCCAAATAGCAGTGATTTCAAGAGGATGCGCTACAGTTTCTGGGGCAAATATCTGATACTCATTCAGGTTTTGCATTCCTGGTATGCACAGACCACAGGGGTTTACTGAAGCGATGGGTGTACAATCTGCACATTTTTTTCAGTGAGAAGTTTAACTCCCTCTCCACTCCTACTCCATCCCCTCAAATTAAAGAAAACCTTTGCTTTTAAACCAAACTAAATTAGCAAGAGCTCTGTAAAACTGCTTAACACTAGCTGATCAAGGGCCCAGCCTGTTGTCAAGCCGCACCTCCTGGGGCTGTCACACAGGGGCATTTCACAGCTTCACTGGCCCAGGCAGCCTTTTCATCCCCAGCAAGTCATTTTAAGCAACTTTTTTTTTTTTTCACCAGCAGATAGAGCTCTGGGCTTCATCTCTTCCATTGTGAAATTGTTGCAGCACAAAAGAGCTGAAGCATTAAAGAGAAACTAGAAATCAGCCTGGGCAACTCATTTCAATCCCATTCTCTTAATAGAATGCTTTCGTTTGAAAACAGGGCTGTCCAATAAAACGTTCTGCAAAGAAGGAAATGGTCTAGATCTGTGTTGTCCACAGTGGTGGCCACCAGCTAGCTACCTGTGGCAATGGAGCAAACATAGCTAGTCCAACTGAGTGCTGAAATTTTTAATTTTATTTAGTTTTAATCAATTTCTGTTCAAATAGTCATATGGGGCTACTGTTACTGGGCAATGTGATTCTAGAGTTCTTCAGCAGTTGTTAAAAGCTTGGACATCTCAAAGCCACCTACATGACTCGGGCTGTGCTAGTTCAATCCTCTCTGTTTAAACAATAACCGCACCTCAGGAGAAGTCAGTGCCTAACAACCTATCTGCCTCTTCTATCACAATTCTCCCTTGGTACTACACACCCAGCAGAAAAATTAAGTATTCCATTGTGCCCAGGTGATTTAATGACTATTCAACAAACGCTCTATTATTTATTTAAAAACAGCAGCTTTTGTGAATGGACAGACCAACGACCTTACATGCAGATAATGGATTATTATGCAGTGATAAAAAAAGAAACAAGCTATGAAGCCACCAAGAAATACGGAAGAAGTACGGAATATACCTCGCTAAATTAAAAAAGCCGATCTGCAAATGCTCTATACCACATGGTTCCTACTTTAAAGAGTTGGGGGTTAGGGGACCTCAGGTGAAAAAAAATTTTCAGGTAACACCAAAGCTGACTGTATGGCAAAACAGGACCAGAACGCACTATTTTCATATGAGGCAGAAGAGAGAGTTAAGCTACATTGGTTCAAACAGATTGGGACACAAAAGACTGCATGGTTGTTGGGGACGTGACTGTCTAGAAGTAAAGGTGCTATGACCTTGAGTGACAGGAGTCCCAAGGAGAAAGGGCTCCTTTAAACAGAAAGGGGAGGGTGCTGTGCTTTGTCCCAAGGATTCGTGCAGCCAGCTGCTACTGCATACACCTGAATTCAAAAGAACCACACAGCACAGCATTTTTGCTGCCAAAAAAGCTGACCACTTGTGGTAACAGTGACCACCATTTCTCTTGCAAGGTACCCTGGAGACCCTGCTATTAACTCAGGGTCCCCCCGTGAAGATCTAGGCTGGTCATGGTGAACTTTTTTGTACTTTCAATGATACAAACAGCCTGTTGTGGCACACATGCCATAGGTTTGCCACCACTGATAGGCTGTGTCCAGCCTTGTCCAGCCTACCTAGCTACCTTCTACTACCACCACCTCCACCCATTAGAGGCCTGAAAAGACCCTGTAAGCCGTCTACAGAACTTGCCCATCTGGGATCCACGTAAGTCAAGAGTTAGTTCGTTTATTCAGTAAGTATTGGGAGAATGAAGACTCAGGAAATTCCAGGAGTTACTCAAATAAGAATTAGAAATGATACTTCATAAGAGAATCATTTTCTGCACCTAGGCTGAATGCTTAGACTCTCATAATCCTTTTGGCTGCTTGCTAAGGTAAGGAGACACCGTAGTTGGGAGATGGGGAGAAGAGAATTCAACTCAAAGTCAATTCATCTAGATTGAAAATCTGAGTTATTCTACCCACAAAATAGTGTCAGTCTCCCAGATTGCATGGTTAAAGAAATGAAATATTTGCAACAGTTAATGTAATTGCAAATATATATATAGACAGAGTCAGGGAACAGAGACAGAGAGAGACAAAGAGAGGGAGGGAGGGAGAGAGGGAGAGAACTATTTGCATAGGTGCCCTTGCGGTCTGATGTATGGAAGGCACCATATTAAAAAAGCACCTGTCTTTCAACTCAAGCCACTTCAAGGGAAGTCACATGGCTTTTCCTGTAAGTTAGCCAGATCACAATGATCCACTAATCCTATCATGAACAAAAGAGAAGGATTCTGCATATAAATGAAGAAAAAAATCTGCAAGCTAAGCCCTATGCTAACCCTGCCCTCAAATAAATCTCCTGAGAGAAGTTCGTTGAAGTTGGAAAGTGTAACATCAATTCTGTGAATGGCTCAGATGAGTTGATCAGGTTGCAGTAAGAAGAGGACACAACTAGGCTACAGAAAAGGACCATGATGCATTGCGGAGTTGAATAATCAGCTAGAAAACGTAATATGGTTTCCAGCCATCAATTTTTGGTTTGTGTCTCAGGTATCAATCATTATGTAATACGGGATGGAACAAACCTTAGTTGTTTTTAGTAAATTAGCTTACACAGCACCTAGACTGTGAGGAAATACGTAGTCATCCCAGGGGAGCGCAAAGTGTCCAATCCATCTGAAACCTCAACACAGCCTGAGAAACCCGTGGACACCCCTCAACCTCCCAGCAGTTGAGATGCTGCCAGAACCTTACATTCAGGAGGTGCAAAAAGAACACAGAGACTAGATCAGAAAGCAGAAAACAGTATTGCCGGCTGGACTCAGTGGTCCCCAGCAGGTAGCCAGAGGAGTTTCAAAGCCCAAAAAATGTTTTCACAAAATGGAAGATGTTAGGTATTAACCATCTTCCCCTTTAACATGAACCAGCATTTTCCACCAGGGGCTCTAGAGTCAAAAGCCATTAAGAAAACAATTCTTTCTGCAGCCTCTCCTACGGGGGTCACCTCTTAATTATCCTGGAAAAAGCAGTAATAACACACAACAAGGCCTCTCAGATGGATCTGGGAACAGAACAAGGTAGCAGCACCCACCAGGACACTGCCTGAGCCAGCATGGATGGGCTTTAATAGAAAGACAAACAAACCCCAATTTACCTTCCTAATAACCCTCCCCTACTGAGAAAGCCAACCCTTCCATTTATTCAACCCAAGCCCTTTGCAGAAGGAAAAGCCTACCTGTGCGGTAGTACCAAGTGCCCCTGTGACATGACAGGGTCACAGTCCAAAGGTGCTAGTAACACTATTATCTCTCCCTTCGGGTTCCAAAAGCCACCCAACTGACAAAAGACGGAGCTCTATGAAACTGGAAATGTTTAAGGTCTGCTGTCACGATTTCTTGTCTGTGACAGCAAAGTTTTCTACCATCTCAACACAGATTTTTGTCTGACCTGGTACTTTGCAAGTCCCAACGGGATGGGTGCTGCCCTCGGAGGCACCCACCAAAGAACAAACAATTGGAAAACATCAGAATTTCACATGGTTTAGCATATGGAAATATGCATTTCTTATTGCTTTGTTTCCAATCTCAAGTGTAACTGTTTAGGGCAGGAGTACACAAACTCAGCACCAGACCTGCCCCTTCCCTCCTCCATTCATCCCACTGCCCCAAGCATACAAACTCTTCCCACCCCAAGACTTGGCCCCAGCTCCTCCTCTGACTGAACGGCTTCCCTCACATCTTCCTATTGCCCGGAGTGCAAAGGGGAGCCCCTTGAACGAGGCATCTCACATCACCGTGTGCCAGGGCTTTCTATTCCAGCACCGTCTAGCAGACACACAACTCAAGCCATGTGTATCATGTTAATTATCTAGTGGTCTCACTTAAAAATAAAAGTGAAATTCATTACTTGGCTTTGTAAAGTACAATACACCTAACAAAATTGACCGTGTTAGCCATTTTAAGTGCACACTTCCGCGGCCTGAAGAACACTCACACTTCTGTGTGACCATCACCACCAACCCTCCCAGGCCTTCTTCATCTTCATAAACAGAAATTCTGTGCCCAGGAAATAACGGCTCACACTCTCCCCCTGCCCCGGCCCCTACTTGCTGCAGTTAAGAGTTTGACTATTCCCGGTACTTCCTATAATAACTGAGTATTTCTCCTTGTGTGACTAGTTAACTTCACTTAGTTTGTATTTTAATGCAGACCCTTTTCCAAAATGTTTGAGATCAGAAATATTTCAAATTTTCATTGTTTTATGATTCTAGACCATGAACATAACACAAGACTAAACAGAGAATCATGTATGTCTTACATATACTTCGTACACAGAGCCAAAAGGTAATTTTGTACCTTTTCTACTATTTTTATGCCCAAATGTGTCATGGTGTAGAATTTTCCACTTGTGGCATCATACTGGTGCTCAAAAAGTTTCAGAGTTTGGAGCTTTTCAGATTAGGAATGCTCACTCTGCAATATTTCTATTTAACCTAACACATTAAAAATAATCTTTTTAATTACTAGAAATGCAAACATTATTCATATTTTACACTCATTTATCCCAAGTCTTCGAATTCCAGCTTGTATTTTATATTCACAGCCTTCTGCAGTGTGGGATGTGCACCTTTCACTCGCTCTGCGGGCCGTGTGGCTGGTGGCTATCAGTGGACAGCACGGTTCTGTTATGCTGCTGTTTTTTCTTTTCCTCATTTGCCTTTCTCCATCTGAAATTGTTTCTTTCTTCATGCGCCTACATGCTTTTTTATCTCCCCTCAGTAGAATTCAAGTTCCCAAGGGCAAGGTCTGTGTTGGTTTTTTATTTCCCTGCTCTAAGCTTAGCACATATTAAACATGAAGATATAAATATCTTTAGACAAATATTTTAAAGTAAATGTTTTGGAATTGGAAGGATCTCTCTCCAAAATATCAAGCGGCCCTGGACAAAAACATGACTGGGTGCTAGTGATCATTCCCTCTGTGTAGGAGAGCAAAGTGGCAGATGGGGGCACTGAGGAAAACCTGACGGCAGGCTGCCCTGGCTTCACCACCTCCCGGCTGTGGGACCTCTCTGAACCTCAGTCAAGGTTCTCATCTCTACAGAGATGGTAGTAGCAGTGCCCCTCACAGAGCTGTCAAAAGTACTTTGAACAGCACCTGGCACCTAGTAAGTGCCCTGCCTGTGCACCTGCTGAATTCATAAGCTACACTGGTACATTTTACCACTGCCATTGCAGGCCAGTTTGGTACCAGTCCAGGTGACTCGTCCCTCTGCCCAGTCCTCTGCAGATGGGCACAGGCCATTGGGTTCAGGCCCGGGATTCATTCCTGGGTTAGGGTGAAGCTCTTACTAAACACACAAAGAGGGCATTTCATTATTAAATTCTTAAGTAAAAATGGTGAGAAAAGCAATTCTACAAAAGTGAATGCCCTAGCTCTAACAGCACCACAAGGCAAAACCCGTGCCCTTACCGAAACAGAATGGTGCATGCCCATTCCTGACAGCTCCGCAAAAGCATTCTCTGTGTTACACGAGCTAGGCTCACAAATCAATGCATTGTCCAACTCTACCATATGCTCTTACAGCAGGCTAGCATGCTGGTTCTCTAAAACAACCTAATAGAAAAAAGTTCTCATTTTTTCTGGCTATGAGGCTGCGCGCTGGAATCTTTTTGGAGGAAGAATTCTTGTCTGTTGCAAGATTCCCTGTTATTTGGGCCAATGTCTTGCATGTCTTTGTACTGTTTTTCGGATTATCAAAAGATGATGGTTCTTCACCAGACAAAACCGAGTATTCGTGTGTTTCCTTTGCAGAGTCAGGATGAGACCTGCAGTCCCTGGCTAGGCGGGGTCAGCCCCCCTCCCCAGCCTGAAGCAGTTACTGCAGACAGACTTCTGCCTTCTGCACCCTCTTAATAGTAAGAGACTAAAGGGAAGAGGGTGCTTTTAGAAGAAATAAAACTAGGTAGGAAGGAGGCAAGATCACCGATAATCGACATTTTAAAAATGGTACTTTAAAAGAAAAACCTCACCTTCAAGACACAGCCTTACTTTATTTTCCTGTTCTTCTCCCAAAACAGTACATCCAGGCAACTCTCTTTCACCTACAAACGTGTTTGCCCGTTCCCTCTTTCTTTGAGAATGGTCCTCTTTCTCCCAGACGGGCCCCCTTTGGGATTTCACCTAAGAATGGACATTACCTCCTATGGGTGGTCCATTCATCCCCACCCACTGGCTGAGGCTAAGACTACAGATTATCATTCCCGTCACCCAAAGCACAGGAAAGCTCCCCAGTTCCCAAGTTTACTGTGCTCCTTTCTCTCAGCATCCCACACTCGTATTATCTACCTCTGATAAATCCTTCTCATTTTTCTTTAAGAAATAATAAGAATTTTAAAAAATAAAGAGGATGCACATGTTCTCAACACCCCTGCTCACAGACCCAGCCCACTGCCTCTAAGAGTGAATCTGAACTCCCCAGGAGGGAGTTGCCTAGATCTGCAGAGAGAGTGAGTTCGAAGAAGACACTCAGCTTCCAGGCCTCGGTCCTTGTCTATTAAATTGAGCACTAGCACATGGCTGCTCTAGGGTCTGTTGAGAAAAAAATGAGTCACTATATGCCAGGTACTTTTATAGCACTCAATAGCTGTCATCCAGTATTATTACAGGGCCCTCTGCAATCAGATGCCAACTTTGAAGAGCGTCATTTTAATTCCTCTAACAAATATGCATGCAGCAACTATGGCCAAGACACTCTGTCTGCCTGGTGTTTGCTGTCACAGGAGCCAGTTATGATGTAGATGTAGACACTGCTATACTCAGAACACCACCAAAAGGAAACCGACCCCAGCTGGTGGGGAGAAGAGAAAGTGTTTCATGGAAAAAAGGATTATCCGGAGGCTGGGAGGAGAAGGAAGATGAGGAGGAGGAGGAGGAAGAAGCGGAAGAAGGGGAGGAAGGAGAGGAGGAAGGGGAAGAGGAGGAAGAAGAGGAAAGAGTAAGAAGGAATAGGAACACGGGGGTATGTGAACACTGAACGAACATTCCATCATCATGCCAGCACCAGTCACGAGAGTTTCTCACCCTTCTATGACACCCACCGAGCTCTCACCGCTCTTCATATCTCTGCTTGCTTTCCTGACTTAGGTCAGCTTAACCCCCAAACACGGAAAAGTTCCCTACTCACCTGCCCCACGCCAAAGCAAACAAGGTCTCACTGACTAAATGCACTCTTCCACTAGTTTCTCATAGGAGTAAAATCCTGTTACAGGGTTTCCAGAATGGCAGCTTCGGCTATTGGCCCCAACACTGACCACACTAACCAGCTCCTGGCTTCAGTAGACCATTGCTCCCTTGGCAGTATGTGATCCGTTCACCTTCTACAAACTCAGAGACACAAAAAGGACATTTACTTCAGCTTCTGTCTCTGTGGTATTTACGTCAGGCTCAAGACAAGTACTCCACGTAAGAGTTCTGCCTCCAGGGTCCTCCTCAGGCAGAGGTCTGTGCCTCTCTGACCAACCCCACTGCCCTGCCTGGCTGGCTAACACAGACAGCACTCTGGGCCCTGCCAACAGGCACTCTTATGACTGTTTTAGCAACTGGACAATTGTTTAGCGTCTCATAGGCTATGCCTTAAAGGTACATAATGAAAAACAAATTTATTCAAGCTGTTCTCCCTTCTGTTTAAACCAACTCTTTGGGCTGGGCAATGATTTATTCTTTATAGTTTACATTGCATTGTCCACCCTCACAAGATATATTATTTCCCCACCAGATGTGCCAAAGGTAATTAAAAACTTCTGCAGGAGAGGCAGAGACCACAGGCTTTCCTGGGGCCGGGGTGTACCTGGCTCAGAGCTCAGGTAGCTTCACAAGAAAAGGAATATTTTAAGTAAAGCGATGAAAAGAGAGGCAATTTTTTCAGTGAAGCAATGAAAATAGAGGCAATATTTTAAGTTTACCAACACTAAAACGCAAGCATAAGCTTTCCTGCTATCGTAGTTATGTTTCTTGTTACTGGTCCAAAATGCCCAACATCTACAACTACAAGGGGGAGCGGTTGATTGTGGCCCTCACGTCAGCCCACTGTCTGCTGGCTCTAAGGCAGGGTGGCACGGCACAGGGGCATAATGGGGGCACAACGGGGGAGCTGTCCATGGCAGGGTAGACAGGAAGCAGAGAAAGAAAGGAACAGCGAGGAAGGGAGATGTGCCCTCCCAAGTCACACTCCCCAGTGACCTACCTCCTCCCACCAGACTTTACCTCCTAGCAGCCAATCAGCTGTAAGCCCTCACCATCCAATTGCCTTCCAAAAAAGCCCTGCCTTTGAGTGCATGAGGCCCCTGGGGGCAAACTGGATCCCAGCTATAACACCTGCCATATGCTCTAGGTAAACAGCCAGGGCTTGAGCCTTCTTCCAGAAGCCGTGAGGAAAAGTGTCGACCTCAGAGCACAGCCAGACCTGAGTTCAAATGACAGGAGCTTTCTGTCATATGAACTGGATAACAGAACCACTTTCTGGGGTGGTTTACAATCCTCCTGCACATAAGGAAGCGAACTACACCTGGTACACAGTAGGTGCTCAAAAAACACGCCATCTACATCACTCCTCAAAATCTGTTAACGAGGCTGTAATGGTTAAGATTCATGTCAAGAAAAAAAACCCAGGAGAACTAGTCTTAGGCATTCTTGAAGAGATTATACAGTTATTTAAGACTTTTAAAATAAGATGCCATTTTCCTTTTCAAACTGCACTGAGAAAATGGAATTCTTCCCTATCCCTTTGCTACCCGAATTCTTGCAACTGGGCTTTGATTATATTTGAATAGCCATGAAACCATGTTAATAAGTTACCATACATACAAAAAACATACTCATGAATGTGTCCTTGTCTGACAGAAATGCATAAAATGAGATTCTAGCATGAAAATAGAGCCCATGCTTCTCAAATTCCAAAGTCAGAATAATTATTTTGTTGTTTGGGTTTTTTTGTTGCAGTTTTTTGAGACAGGGTCTCACTATGTAATTCAGAGTGGTCTTGAACTCACTGTGTAGCCGAGGCTGGTCTTGAACTTGCAGTGATCCTCTTGCCTCAGCCTCTTGAGTGCTGTGATTATAAGTATGGGCCACCACATCTGGCCAGAATAATTACTTTTTTTTAAAAAGACTACCAAATTTTAGCAAAACCACTTGTAATATATACATATATATGCTTACTAGTTATATTTGACATTTGGTCATTTGGTTTTGGTATCAGGAATCAAACTCAAGACGTTGCACAGAGCCATGCAGGCACTGTGCCACTGAGCTATATCCCCGGCCAAGTATTCATGCCCCTTTAAACTACAAGTTTTAATCTTAAAAAGAGAAACATCTAAGAAGCCTAGGATAAAGTCTGCCAACAAGCATTAAGAGAAACCAGCAGACATCTCCGTCTGTGGCTTCGACCTCTGATGAGCATTCCCAACACCCTGGTCAATGCTCACAGGGCTCAGGTAGAAAAGGACTCCAGGTTCCAAGCCTGGCCCAAGACCACACAGCTAGGACTCAGCTAGGAGGTGGAAGAGGAAGTAGGCTGTGGCACTGGTCTTGTGGGTGGCAGGCCCATGACATTTTACGGAGACAATGTGCCCATCTTATGGGATAACCACTGAGTTCTGCCATTCTAACAGAGCTTTAATCCAGCAACTTCCTGGATATTGATCACTGCCTACCCCTGAGCATGAAAATGTCGTTACATTCAAATTTCCACTGGATTTCTTCCTTGCACGTTACCTGTGCAGCTTTTCTCATCAGACACGTCCAGAACCTCTGGAGTAAATGCAGTGTTTCTCAATGTGTGTGTGACGTACACACGGCTGTCAGGGACACTGACACAAGCATACAGACAGAATGCTCAGCACAGCGCTTACTGAATCCGCCATTGCCCGACCCTGGATTCTCAATTCTCTATACCACACTTTCTGCCTCATCTCTACGCTAATACAAGACCATGTATGCGGTAGTCTTAGGATTTAGAGTTGTTGAACGCTACTTACCCAAGGCCCTATTAAGGTAAGACTTGACCTAAATTCATTTCTACCACACAGGCAAACAATGAAGATTCTTTTCAGTACAATGATCCTCTAAGACGCTGAAACACCTTAAGACTCATGGAAGTCAGATTCAGCATGGTTTCAGGGATCAGTACAACCTGTCAAGGCCTCTTCATAGTCACTTAGAAAGTGAGAGATCAAACCTGACCACCTCTAATAAAACATCCATCTCTAGAAAAATTATGAAACATTTTCAGTTTTAAAAATTGATGAATTTGCAAATGGTGAACAGGGCCTCTCAATCCAATCAAAACTAACCAAACATTATACCTGTAAAGCAAGCTCCAGAAGTAAGAACTGAGTGTATTCAAACTTACTCTCATTTGAGGCTAATACACCGTAAATAAAATACTTGCTACATTTCATGCTTTCACTGCTTAACATACTGTTAACTTTCCCCAAAATTGCTTTCCTTCCTTAATATACAATTTTTTTTAAATGCACAGCTTTTAAAGAAATTACAGAGATTACTGAAGTGCCACCACAGATAATTACATTTGTTTCCTAAAGGAGACCAAAGTTCAAGTCCCCAAACAGTGGGTGAGATGCTTCGCCAAGGCACCAGCAGGGTGGACTCCACCCCTTCCCAATGAGAGGTATTCAAAGTTGGAGAATTAGACACAGAAAAATACCTGAAATCTCGAGGCATTGCTTTGGACAGTGTTATTTTAGGTCAGAAATCAAGTCTCTTGACTTTTGCATTCCAGGCAAGCAGAATGCAACCATAATGAAAGCGAAAAAGCTGAGGTTCTGAGCACTGTGTAAAAAAAAGAGCTCCACATCCCCTACTGAAACTGCATTCACCTTCAGACATTCCCCTCCAAAGTTAAATAGACTGAAAAGCCCCTGATGGCTTCTCCCCCAGGCCTATCACTTGTGTGCCCATGGGCATGTCACCTTCTTTTCCCTCCCTCTTCTCTCCCATCCACGGTATGGGGGCCTGACACGTCCATTTTCAACAGCAAAAAGAAAGGCTTTCTACCCTTTAAGGCTTAAATATAAAACCTTCCCACCCTTACGATCAGGGACATCTGCTCTTTCAAAGCTGTGTAATTACCAAGCCACCAAGCTACAAGGCCCTGGGAACAGAAGGTTTCAACCAAGATGCTGGACAAAACTGCTTCCGCAATACAGGCCTGTAGCTTGTAATTGGCAGGTAACTGCATGTAGGGCCCATTGGTTTGTAATGACAGAGCATAGCCATGGCTGGCTCAGGGCTAAATATGGCAAACGGCCTCACCCAACATGCAGGAAGCACACAGAGGTGTAACTCTCAGTTCAACTATGCCTTCGTGGGCAAAGGGCTCATCTGCTGGCACAGAACAGAAGTCAACATGTATTTTCAGTTCAGAACAATTTTAGCACGGGTGGCACATAATATCCAATGCAAAGATCTGAATGACTGATGGCCTCCGCTGATCAGCTTTCTGTTAATATACCGAATACTTAAGATAAATCAACTTAAAAGGAGTGATTTCTTGCAGCTCAAAGGTTTTTGGAGGCATCAGTCCATGTCTAGTTGATCTCATTATTTCAGGGCTGAGGTGATGTAGCGCGTGGTTCGAGGAACACATGGTCAGGGCAAGCTGCGCACCTCATGGGAAAACAGCAAGAGAAGAGCCAGGGTACCAACTTCCCCTGCAAGGGGATCTCCTCAGTGACCGAACTTCCCTCCACAAGGGCCAGCTCCCACCTCCCTCCAATGGCACCACGCTGGAGACCAAGCCTTTTAACACGTGGGGCTCTGGGGGGCATTTCCCCAACCACAGCAGCTTCCTCATGAATCAGATGTACCTTTTAACCAATGTATATATGAAATATGGCCTACAGCATTTCTATCCCAGCTTTGAGACTTGCCCAGAGCCATTCTCAAGGTGGATTCTGGAGCCAGGAACATCGGCATCTCCCTAGCAACTAGTTAGGAATATTAATTCTCAGCCCCACCTCAGTCCTAGCCCATCAGAATGTGGCCTAGTCCTCTAGGTGAGCCTGATGCTACGGAAGGTTTCAGGACCGCTGCCTTAGAAGGCTGAGAAAGAAGCACAAGCAGAAGAGCTCAGGACGGATACAGGAAATGGAGGGAGGATGCACTCAGGTGACAAAGGGAATAAAAGGGTGTACAAGAAATAAAGGTGAAAGCTGGGCAGATGCCAAGAAGTTCACACTTCATTCCAGCCTACAAGGCCCAAACTCTATTAAACTGGAAGTTTCTGAAAAATTTGGAGATTATTAGACAAGTGGTTAAGGAGGGCTAAGAAAAACTAGATGGAAGATTCTCAGGAAGGTTGAACTGGAGTAGGATCATAGACTATGGACAAGGGAGATCAGAACTAGAACTTTCAATAAGACCTGGCAACAAAGACATCTCACAGACACAATTGATAGAAATATCAATTAAGCTACATTTGGAGGGAGACTGACAGTTTGTTACTGGTGTATGAGTGTCAAGTGGAAATGTCCCTCAGGTGGTTGGATCAACTGGAAAGCAACGAGAGAAAAAAAAAAAATAGGGGAGGCACAGAGCCAGAAAAAATATTAGGGTGGAGGGTGTGCAATGTCTGAAGCCACCAAGTGGGTGAGGCGATGCTGCCAGAAGGGAAAAAGCAAGGAAAAGCAAAAGACTAGAACTCCGCTGGGAACTTCACTGGTGACTCCCTTGCCCCACCGTCACCAGCCTGTTCTGAAATTAAGTTTGGCTTCCATGGCTAGAGCATCTCAGGTTCTAAGTGTGAAGTGTAGAACTCAAATTATCCTGTGGATACAGAAAGAGATGCAGTAATGTAAGCATAAAAGCTCTGGGAGAGCACAACTTTAATTTTATCTTGGGTTTCCCTTGAAGAATTGAAGGTGAGGATTAGCCCTGCTGGTTCTAGTAGTGATTTACAGAATGAGTGTTAGGAACAAGGGGCCTACAGAAGAGGAGAAATTGAGTAAAGAACTCAGTTACTTTGCTACCAAGAGCCTCTCATTTGACTCTGATACTCCCGTAAGGACCAGGACCTTCATAGGGTGCCCACCATGCCAGCTCCCTGCCACCCCGACTCCCAAGTTCACAATGACCTTCAGAAATCCTGCCAAGGATGAGCAGCAGAGGCAGTGAAATTGGCCGTTTCTTTTTATCCTTAAGTCACTAAAAGGCAGTATCCAGAAATAGGCTTACATAAATATCATCAACTGATTTTTGACAAAGAAGCAAAAACAATGGAAAAGAAACAGTCTTTTTAATAAACAGTGCTAGAACAGCTGGATATCTACATGCAAAACAAAAGAGCACAAAACAAAATAATGTAGACATAGGCCTTATATCCTTAACAAAATGTAATTCAAAATACACGAGATCAGACTTACAACAGGTAAAAGGCCAAACTATAAAACCTCCAAAAGATTAACATAGGAGAAAATCTAAATGACTTGGATACAATATTAACTTTGAGGTCCAGCACCCAGAAGCATGATCCATGGAAGAAATCATTGATAAACTAGGCCTCTTTAAAATTAAAACCTTCTACTCCATGAAAAAGAATGGGAAGGTAAGCCAGACGGGGAGAAAATATTTGCAAAAGACCTATCTGATAAAAAGGCTGTTATTCAAATGCTGTGTGGCAGGTGTCCTTCTACCTGATGGGGTCAATGGACACTGTGTTGGGAACTAGTGTTAGCTTTTCTTCAGCTGCATGCTCCCACTACTGGTACCTGGATATTTCCTACAACAATGTATCTCACATTAAAGGAAGTAACTGGGAAAACAGGTTTGGTGTGGAAGAAACCTCCTCTTTAAGTGTGATAAGGACATCTTTATTAAATCCATCGAGGAATGGTTCACTGTTGGGCTACCTGACAACCGTGAAATAAAGAGTGGTATCCAGTGGCCTGTAACAGCTACTGGAGAACCAAGTCAAGGTCACACCACACACCCCATCCAGTAAGGCTTCTGTGAGTTCCCACTTCCTCCCAGTGCTCTGGGAATCTGATGCTTGTTCATAAAAGGGTTCTACAATTGCAGGCCCAAAGGGGAACCCCTGTGATACTGTGAGGGCACTTTGGTTGCTTAGTCTCCCTCTCGCCAGCTCTACCTTTCAGGATTACTGTTTTTCATGTCTTCTCTTTATATTTAAGATGTATGTATAGCTTCATACCTACAAGAAATTTGCCATTTGAGTAAGCACATACTGGGCACACTCTTTTAGATGGGTAAGCAACACAGTGAAAACCAGAAGGCAAAAAAACACACCTCTGCTACTGGGTGTGTTCCCTGCCAATACATGGGGCTGCTCAAGCTGGCTATGAAGAGCTGTCTTCTCTTTCTTTAGACTAAGAGGTTCCTCACCTGACACAAACAGCTGTATGAATAGTTTTAAAGGATCTATGAGCCTTCTAATTTTTTGTTTTTTTGTAAAATCAAGGGTATGTGTATCCAGAAAGACATTTTCCATATTAAAAGTCAAAACCTAAAATCATTAAATAAGAAAACCATGGACTTCAAAGCAAAATTGTCCTCTCCTGACCAGACTTTTTAATACACTCTATTAAGCTCTACCAACTATTAGAAAGGATTAATAGAAGACCATCTAATAAAAATAATTCAGTTACCTACCTATGGAGCATTAACACATACAGCACTTAACAAAACACTTTACATCAATGTCCTTTCATCTTCACCAGCTGGGAAGTACATACGATTACATATGGCTTATAAATACAGAGGCCAACTTTTCTCAAGGTCACAGTGCTACTAAGCTGATCTACTGATGTCAAAATCCATAGCAACATCCTATAAAATACTAGTTTTGAATGACAGCAATTGGATTACAGAGTCAGATATTAGATTATATGAAGGGGCAGGTGGGAGAAGGGGGTAACATGGAGGAGGGGGTACCTGGTCAGAGATCAGGTTTAATTTTTTAAAAGTTTAAAAAATGAGATTGTGATGATGGCTGTACAACTGCAAAGATCCTAAAAACTACTGCATTGGACACGTTCTTAAATGGATTAATTAATGTTGTGTGAATTAAATAAAGTCCCATGAAGTTGTTAAAAATCAATGGAAACGGGGTAATAAATTTTTTATATTATGTCACCTTTAAGAATGGATATCAATTCAACAATCAACATTTAGCCTATGTTTTATTTTTCCAAGAATTTACAAATGATTTCCTGTTAGGCTGTCCAGTAGTACTGGAAGTGAAGAGTTGGCTTGCTGTTCCTGGACGGATTCCTACTTGGCTGATACCTGCTTGAGAGCTCCTCAGTTCTATCCTTCTCCCTTTCTGTAGACCGGGAAGTACAATACTTACGTATGCTCTGTAACTCAAAGAGGTATAAAAATAAGACAAAGACTTAAAGCTTAGACTTTATCGCTGACTCGTTACTCACCATCCTCTTTATGCTCGTAAGTTAGGTAGGCAAGACATTCAATGGGAGGCCAGGTCTCACTTGGGTCTCCCATGAACAGCAAGCCTGACTAACATCATGAGAGGTTCTGGTCAACGCCATGAATCAAGCTTCTTTAAGCCAGTTTCATTCTTCTGCTCATCTCTTTAGGAATCCGTGGCTTTCTGTGACTTACTGTATTAAACCTCAACTCCTCTGCCTGGCCCTATGATCCCACTGTGTTTCCTACCTTTTAGTAAGAGATAAGAAGGTCACCCTCCTCTCAGTTCCACACTTAGCTCCATCTCCAGCAATTCTTATTTGTCTCCTCTATCTACATCTTTCAACTCCACCTCACTGTTCACTCTTTCGGTGACTCTTTTCACCTACATCATCATATTCCACGTAAGCCTCACTGGTCCTTGTATTAAATATGGCGTAAATATGGCTCCAACCATGACACTCTGTAAACTCTCAGGTCAGAAACAAGTGTCAGTAGAGGACTTAGTCATTCAATTACTGTGACTAAATTTACCCCGTAATTCAATTAAGTCATGCAAAATAGCTCAAAACTAAGTCAGTTCCTCCATGAGTAATCCGTGAAATAACGTGGAAATTATATGTGACTTTCAAGATACTGTGGGGCAGAAGAGACGTACAGTGAAGTGCTTTGCTAACGTGTATCACTTAGTTTCCTACTTCACAGTCCCAGTGAAAGAAACTAGTCTCCAAAACCTTATTTATTAAAATGCTTCAAAAGTGGATAGTGACTTACGTGGACTCATGCTGTTTAAAAATCTCACTCATTTATTTAATAAACTATTTCCAAGCACCTACTGGATGTCAGAAACCTACTCACAGAACTCCAAGCCAATCACAGGAGGTAAAATTCAGAAATTCTTCGTTGTTACCTGAACCTTGCAAGAATGTCCTCTATGAATGTCTGAAGTGTAACTAAAGGCAAAAAAAAAAAAAAAAAAAAAAAACCCTGTAAGCAGGCAACACAGCTATCAATACAGATGTGCTGACTGCTTACCTCAAAACCACCAAGAGCCACCTCCTGGGTGTAAGCATTGATCCTGGTTGCCCGAGTCTCCGAGCAGAATCACAAACCCCCCACTCCGACTTCCCCCAATCTGCACCCACGGGAAAAGCAGCATTCCTAAACCCCAGCAGACCTTCGTAAATGACACACAGCTCTGTCCTATACTTAGAATGTTCTCAACCACCAAGAACAGACTGGATCCTTCTCTCAAACAGGTTCATGCAATTAGAACCGCTCTGACTACTCATGCGCAGCAATTGTAGGCTTTCCTTACGAAGTACGCTGAACGGAGCCACGGCTTTGGCTCCCTCACATCTGTCTCGGGGTCAGTTCAGCGCACTTGTGCTCCTCCTGTACTTAACCACATCCTTAAAGAAAAAAACCCTCCGCTTGGGTTGGGGATGTAGCTCAGTGACAGAGCGCATCCCAGGCCCAGCATTCATGAGACACTCCGGGTGCAATCCCCAGCCCTGGAAAAAACAACAGCTCTCCCAGGCCTGTTCTACTGTACAACAAGCTTCTAGGCTCTTGGGCTCAGGAAAAGCCTTGAAGACATAAAAACGGTGTTTAAATAACAAATGGCACCGTTCTTATGTAAAAATACCAACTGCCTAGACATGTGGCAAAATCAATAAAATCATAAAATTGTTTTTGAAAACTGTGATGGGAGACCAAAGCAGCCAAAAACGATAAATAATTTACTGCTTAGCTTTTTAAAATGTAATAAAACCTCTTATTAATAGGTGTAGATAACTTTTCAAATTATCAGCTCTAACAGAGAGAACACAAAGGTGGAAATCATCACAAAAACAAACCGAATCATAACCTTCTAGTCAAGCCTGATGTTCAAATATGTCACCTGATCACCTCTGAATGTGTTCGCACCATATTCCGAAAATTCATTCCAAAGTAGATTTTAACATCAAGTTAAGTTGAAAGGTGTAGCTTTCGGCAAGCTTAACAAATTATTGAAACTCTAAAAAAAAAGAAGACTATGCTTAGAGTAAGAAAAAAATAAATATTACCTCAAATCTTCCCTGCAGCAGGCAAAGACCTCCTTAAATATGTGGATTTGTATGCATGTTTCAACTTGCAGGCTCTATAAAGAGAATTTGGATGCACAAAAGAAAAATACTGGCGCTCAGCTTCAGTGTTACTACATTTGAAAAATAAACTACAGCTGGGATAACTGAGAAGTGGTCAAAATGATGAAGTATTCCACACCAAAGGGAAAAATTTTAAACTGGCCTTGTTTATTATTCTACCAAAGACAGTTTGTGTTTCATGCTTGCGTATGTCCCTTCATGCTGGTACTTAGTATCTGTGCACTTCTACCTGGTGGCTTCCAGCAGCTACTGGAATCACTCTCAGTGATCTGTAACCATGGGCGAATGCTAAGACCGAGAAATAAAGATAGCAGCAGAGATACGCACTTCACACTTGGCCGTACTGTGAATACGTATTGGTTAACTGATTGGAATTAGAACTGAACTACACAGAGTCCCTAATATGTTTAAATCTAGCCAAGTGCCATACCAACTACCTTTAATGGCACGATTCTAATGGTCTAAGAAAGAAGACAAAACAAAGTCTGTATTGCTGATGAGTCTTCGCAGCATTCATTCATCCATCCGTCGATCTCAATATGTGGGAATCTCCTATGTGTCAGGCACTATGCCAGGGGCTGAGGGTAAAATGGGTGGAAGTAATGGACAAAGGCCCTTTAAACCAGAGCTTGGTTTAACGAGGAAGACGATCATGATTGACACAAAAATAAACTGCTAAGAAAAAGCGCCTGCAAGAAGAGGAGAGTAAAATTATGAGGACAGTAGCAAAGCAGGAGGATGAGTCTAGAAGCCCTTCACAGTGGCCTGAAGGGTAATTAGGCCTTAACTAGGGGAAGAAGGAAGGGAAGCAGAAGCAGCAAGAGGAGTGGAGAGAGGTCTGTGAAGTAGTAGTGCATGCAAACACCTCTGGTGGGAAGAACCTGCGCCCGCCCCACAAACCAGCCTGTGCTGCTAATGTCAGGAGGTTAGGGACCTGCACCAGAGGACAGAGGAGGCAGCAGCCAACCTGCAGCTCTGGTTAAAGACTTGCCTTTATCTCAACATAAAAACAAGAAGAAACCCAAACAGCTTTCTGCACCATAGAACAAAGGCGACTGTAGATTCCAGATCAGACAATGAGAACCTCGGTCCCAAGTGCCAGTTGGACCAGTAGCAGGTTCCAGGCATTCATGGACCCAATACCACCCGATCAGCATGACAGCACACAGTAACAACACCTGTTTCACACAGCATGTGTGTGCACAGTGCTCTAGGATAAAGATGCAAAACCACTCTGTACAGATGAAGCGTTCAGCAAATTAACTGCATTTGCAGTTTTTTAGAACTAAATGCTAGGAAGTCATGACTTGCTTAAAACCTACTCTTTCCTTTTAAAATTAAAGACAAATTAAGAAACATGTACCCAAAGATGTGTATCTGAACTTCACAGAAAGTAAAGAGAAGGATCATCACAGAACTCAAGACTATATTAAAACTAAGAAATTAACCCGCATTGTAACTTTATAGGTGGCAAGATGTAAAGATGCCAGAACAGAATATTTTAAACAATCATCATATAAACTTCTTCAAGGAAAAAAATCCCTGGCATAAATCGAGTTGTATGTTATCAATCAACTACTTACAGAGAGAGCTTATAGCCAAACCACACAGACACATTAAGAATCTTTGTATAAAAGTAAATACAAAATAAATTGAAATGTAAGTCTCTCTCATGATCTACGGCAATATTCTAAATTTGAGTAATAAAAGTTTAAACAAAAGGAATAGCACTTGTGTTTTTGAAACATAGATAAATGGCTATATTTTCTACCCTACTGTGTGTCCTTACTGCATAAATATGTAAGAAAGGGAAAAGAAAAGCAAGGCCCTCTAAACTCACGTTAGTAGGACATCTACAACAGTAAGACTGGTAACTCATGAAACCAAAACAAAAATTATTTTAAAAATTAGAAGTACAACTTACAGGTCACTTATTATTATACTATATTTATTTACTGCAGGAACTCTCAAATTAAAGATGAAAATAAAACATTAAAATCCTACAACAATATACTCATATACAACATGCATGGATAGAATATATATTTATAGGTAAACTATCAAAATTGAATGCTCGTAACTAAAAATTTCTGAAATTAGTACCAACAAATATTAGTTTATGGAGGTTGAGTATACCATTTTCTTTGAAACATTAAGTGGAATTTATTTTACATATTTCAGCATTTTCTTCCTCAATGTTAAAGGACATTCTGTAAGATAAAGGTGTCACAGAATTCTATATTACTTAAAATTTAACTTATATCACATATAGCTTCATGCCTAAAACACAGGCATCTGTCTGATTATAAAATAGCTTTTCATCTGTCTGATTACCAAATAGCTATTGAGAAATTCCTGAGATACCCACAAGTCTTTTTCAGTCAGAAAACTCTTAATGAATTGGAGAAACACTACTCTTCTAACAAGATGTTTCAAGACACCAAAGGAATTTGGTGGTTCAGACTATGCTAACCTGAGCAAGGGGTTTGGGGATACCACTCTATATGAAAAATCATCTAAAGCACTGAATAGTTGGATTCCTTCTAAAAACAGATGTGACCAAGAAGCAAAACTGAGTCTTCAAAATAGCATAAAACTAAACTGTCTGCTACAAATAAGTGGACAACACTTACTAACTCCTTTGTCCCCTTTAGTCTTGGAAGCAGGGGAAGACACCTCGCTACCCAATCAGAATAAAGTCTTACATACAGCATACAACAAATGTATCAAACTGGTCTTCTTTTTTTTAAAGGCATAGTGAAAAGTGATTTTATGTTAAAAGACTGCAACTTGATATAATTTCTTTTCTTTAGATGCAACTTGATATAATTCCTTTTCTTTAGAGGTTGGACAGAATTCAGCCAAGCGCACAGTAACAACACAGCACCATTTATTGTCTCAATTTTAAAACCCACAATTGCCAACATCAATAAGCAGGATATAACTGAAAAGCTTTAATATATCAAAACAAAGGAGAGAAAGAAGTTCCTCAGGGGCCCTGAATGGAACACAGTCCCAGTATGAGCTAACAGTAAAAAACAAGTTATGATTTTTAGAGTAGATACTAGAATCTGTATTTCATTCCTTATTTCACCTGGTTGCTGAGTCGCTGAACAGTAACCAGGTGAAGAGCAAGAAGAGCGGTATCAAATTGAAGGTACACCAAATACACACACCCACGTGCCCCTACTGCCGCTGCAGAGCAATACAACTCGTGATTTTGCAGAACTAGGGAGACATTCCAGCCTCCTGGGAAGCAGCATGAATTGCCACCACCCCCTGCCGATCAAGTCCCTGGGGCTTCTGGGAACACACAGCCTGGCCCTACAAGGAAGTAGGTCCATCTTATTTAAGAGAAAGGAAGAAGGAAGAGAGGATGGGTAGGAGGAGATACCAGAGAAAACTTGTTCCGAGAAAAAGCAAACAGACCCAAGAGAATTTGGCACCCGAGTCTAGAGGGGTTGGAAGCAGAGTGAAAGTGGAAAAGTCTCAGAATTCTGAGATCTGCATAACACACCGGTCTCGGGAAGGTCCCTCCGAGTATCTTCTGTACAGATTCAGAAAATTCACAAAGGACTAAGAGCAACCACCTAAAACATCCATCAGGATCCAAGTTAACCACCTGTAACCTCCCCTGCACTTGATGATGACACTGAGGTTGCTTATGAGCAGGGCCTTGCATGGAGCCGTATGTTATTCCTGATTCCATCAGCCTGGAGATGGTAACCAAACAAGGTACAGAACTGGGTGTCCCCGTCTTCCTCACCTCTAAACTAAAGCTAATAATAGTATACGGGTTCATGGGGTTCCTCTGAGGATTCAATGACAAGATACAGAGTGCTGATTACAGGTGCTTGGCATATAGTTAACATGCAGGAAGAAAGCGTTACTAACCTTTTCTGAGGATGAGGCCTCTTTTTGTGCTATACTATTGGAAGAAGAGGAGGGTTTTGACCCAAAGAATTGTAACCATAGGCAGACTGTCTGTCAACCCCACCAATGGAAAAGAAGTGAGCTTCCCCGGCTACATGTAGGAGGAGTGTGACGCAATCCCTGGCAAGGGTGTGACAGTATCTCTGCATCTAAGCCACCTACCTGGGGTAGGCGGGAGCCAGAGAAATCCTCCCTGCGGTCACAGCGCCTGAACCAGGTGAAGCACCCCAGGGACAGCCACCTACTACTCTGGCATCCTGCTCATCAACACTGACTTGCATAAACATGCTCATCACTGGCTGAGCCGGAGGCAAGTTCCAAGTTCTCCTCTGCAGTAACTCCCAACTATGGACACATGCAGACCCTACCAGTCAGAGATGGTCACAGCAACCACAGGAAGAAACCAGGAGACAACAACACTAAGCCAAGAAAAAAGATCACAGATCATGGCAACAATCAGCAAGAAACAATGTGATTCATCACCTTACAGGTGGCACCTGTCCACAATGTCCCTCGAGTCTCCTAATGCTAATGAGGCTCACAGAAGCACTTTTACAGTTCACGAAGAACACTTTTAATTTCCTAATACAATGTGCCTGGAGAACAGAGGTTGGGTCTTGTTCTGGGCAGTCTTGCTATGTTAAGGTTCTGAGGATCTGTGCATAGGGTGGGATTCTGCCTGTCACGGACATGTGACACAAACATACCTGTTGAGCATCAAAACCTAAGTAATACTGCTCATCAAACGTACCTATGCAATTTGTCTTCATCTGTAAGCAGCTGAGCATTCTCAGTCCCATCCTTAGATTGTAACCCTATTCTCAAAATCCTACAGAGACACTGGGACAACCACCCAGTTTCCTTTTTAAAAATTTTTTATTGTATTACTTATAAACTTGAGAACTTGAGATCCTCGACAAACTTTTTTGAATTCCTCCTTTCAGCCAAGCAGAGACACCCCAGTCTACCTATTTGTCTATGGATTTACTATATGTATTTGGTAGTGTGCTTCCATGGACTCAGGAAGTACTTCTATGGATACTCACAAATTCCAAGTTTAAAAGTTCAGAGCCAGAAAACATAGCAGTCGCAAAGATGTGCTGATTTCAGGTGCAGGACTCAATAGCAGGGAATAAGAAAGGTAAATCTGATTCTGTTCTCTCAGCTAAGGGAGTACATAAATCCCTATACTAGAAGTCTCTAGGTTCTAGTTTGAAATAAGGAAGTAACTTTGATTTAAATTGGTCATTAATTAAAAAGAAAGCAGATCCAAAAATACTCATTGAATCCCTAAACAAAAGCAGTTGGAAGGATGTAAAGAGTCAGTACTCCTGCTATCTGAAAACAAACTGATAGGAAGGCCTGGGAAACCAGACTTCCCTTGATGGAGACATGAGAAAGTTACTCTAAACAGAGACAATAAAGGCCAACTGAACTGGGGACGTGGCTCAGTGGTAGAGTGCTTGCCTAGCATGCACAAGGGCCTGAGTTCAATCCCCAGTACCACCAAAAATTAAAAAAAAAAGAACCAATTGACAAACATCTCCTCAAACGAAGGGTCCCATTTAGGGACTAGGTGAAAGCCAGTGTCTATAAGCTAACAGTGCTTCAGTATTATTTTTGTTTGGAGCAAAATTTCCCCTTTCCCAATAGCTCAGAGGCCACTTATTTTTTAAAAAGCCACTCCATTCCCAGCAATCCCTGCACAGTTCTCAAAAACAAAAGACTTTTATCCCATTTTCAGGGTTATCTACATGGTAAGGTTTTCTATATTCACCTTTAAGCTTATCCCATACCTTTGTAGGAAAACTTAAAAGACATCAGGCTTCTCGAGGAAGCTATAATTCAAGAGCAGGAAATACAGGAGAAAGAAAAGGTTTATTTTGTTTGTTTTCTCTATGCCAAGGCTTAAGGCTGGGAGGAAAATGTGGAGGAAAAATAGGAGAAAGTTTGAAAATACTCAAAATTCATTTTAAATAACATGTTTTCCTAAGGTACGAGGTGTCTCAATTTTAGTACAAAAGAGTTCCACTGAATACTGTTTTTTATGCTCCAGACTACTCAAGAAATATTTCTGACAAATATAATTTGCTATACAAGAGATAAAAGGTGCATGGACACATTTGAGTTCAATCTGCTGAACACAATAGTAAGAGGAAATTTTACATAGCATAATATTATACTGTGAAAACCCATTAAACATGGCATCTACCTTGCACATATACTGTTAGCCAGGACACGCTAGGAAAGTTCTGTTTCACACACAGAATTGGAGTTAAAGTTTTTCTTACTGCTTTCGTAGTCTTGCTTATTATCAAAACTGACATCAAGTCAGTGGAGTAGATAAACTTCAGCTCTGTAATATCCTTGGTTTCCTGTGCATCCACTGCACAGCAAATTCTCAGTGTTAAACTTGAGAGATTGAAAAGAAGTCTCAGGCCAGAAGGTTCACTGGTCCATTTCTGATGGTAGCTATTTCCAATACCTTCTCTTCACTTTTCACTAAGCTCTGTGCCATTTCAAGAAGAGAAAAGACAGGCACTACCTTGATGAGGTAATATACAGGGGAAAAACAAGTTTGAAAAGTGGCACCTGCCCACTTCAGCCTGTAGACTGCCTAAAGATGATCTGTCAAAATGAATCACAGTGTGTATCTTCAGCAAAAAGCATTTGTGATTCTTAGAACTTAACTTTCTCCTTCACGCTTCCTGTTTGGGAAGATACCTGACAAAGAGTCCACATTTCAACTGCTTTCAGTATTTATCATGAGTATTCTTTTTGGAAGCAAGAAATATTCAAAAGCTACTTCAACTTGTTGAAAACTCAAAATCAAAACCTGTACAATCAAGTCAGCTCAGATAGGGAGACAAAGCGTCATGCAAGCACAGAGCTCATGTCTTCACAGCAGTTACTCCGATAGTGTGTATCAGTAAACAACAACATATGCCACCCAGGTACAGCCAGACCTAGTTTATTATCTTCTGCAACTCTCCTGAAGGGCTCAAGATTAAAGGCAGTGATGAAGTAAATGAATACAAGCCCTCTGAGCCCTGCACATGCACTCAGCCACCTAGCAATTCCCGGTGACGTCTTCTGTAAATAGCCCAGTAGGGAGCGTTGGTGGGGAGGTGGTCTCCAAGTTTACGGGTGAACTTGAGTCATAATTAGACCTTGTAGATCCATCGTCACTGACTATGATTCACACTGGTAGGGGAGCTGTACACATCTTCTACAATGTGAGCAAAAGAACCGTATCTTTACACACACGAGCCAGGCAAGAAATCCAAGCACATCTTTCAGTAAGAGGCGCGCATAACCACTGGAATGTTGTCAACCTAAGCCCTGAAGACACAATAATAAATTGAAAATGCCCTGCACTTTTTTCCTCGGATATGAGACCACTCAATTTGACACAAAAGGGTTTTTGCAAATCAATAGGCCATTTGGAAATGGCCATTTTTATTCTAGCTCAGTGGCTTTTTAAAAATTGTCACACCCGTGCGCGGAAAGTGCCAGTTCAGAAAAGCTTTACTCATTGTGATGGTTACCATCAGCAGACCAAATTCACAGCAGGATGCTCTGCTGGGTCCATTAATCAATATATGGAAATCCAAACAAAAGACTTGTTTAGCTTCTCTGCCTAAGAGCATTTTTAATTCCTCCATGGAATCAGAAGCCAGAAACTATAGCATAGTTAGAGGGCTAATCATTCTGACGAATCTTTAATGAAACACATGAGAGACCCATTCACACATGGTCCTGTTTCACACATCAGCTTTGTTTTTTCTTCAGCTCCAAACCTGACAGTAACTCACCTCCTTGCTGGTAAAATAGCCCTCTCTTTGTACTTCAGCTGAGACCACTGAAATGGCTCCACAAGGCACAGAAAAATTCATCACAGCCTTCAGACAGCTGCCCGTTCTCTCTTCCCTGGTTATTAACAATGGCGCGCCCACCCACACACAAACAAATGGAGCAGCTCTCCAGGACTCCACCTTACGGACTGGGTCTTCTTTGTTCTTTTGGCCACTTTTTTTTGTCACAAAAGGGAACTTTTTCAGGACTTTTAAAAGGGGAAAAGAAAAAGAAAGCAAGCCTGCTATCAGCCAAGTACTAAATCATCTAACCCTAAGTCCCAGTTAGGGGCAACTCCGAAAATGTACTATAGGCTATGGACTCTCTCCCCATAAAACACCTGTGTATCAGTCGGATACCCTGTCAGTGAAACACAATACCCAACATCACTTAAAGGAGGACAGGTTTAATTTAGCTCATGGTTTGATGGGATTCAGTCCATAGTCACTCGGCTCCAAGGCAGGAATACTACGGCGGAAGGACATGGTAGAACAGGGCTGCTCGGTTCACAGTGGCCAGGAAGCAGAACAAGATAACAGTACCAGAAAAGAATGGACAAAGAACCATATTTAGTACCCACAGCCATGCCTCCAGGACTAACCCAGACACAGGCAGGAGCATGCTCTACTCATCTTCCAGGCATCTCTTAGTCCAATGAAGTTGACAGAACACAATGTGTCCACACAAAATTCTACAGTTTTGGGAAGTTGGCTCACTGGCTCCCATTTCCACTCAGGGTTCAGGGTCTCCAGTTAAATCTCTTGACCTGACCAATCTCTGATCTTAGGCTACTTTGGCTATCGATGAGGTGTAACTCTTAGGCCATTAGAGGGTGGACTGAAAAGCACACCTTCTGAAGCATTTCAGTGGAATACACAGGAAAAAACTCCTCTGCAATGTCTTAGCAGTTTAAAGAAGGTTAAACTCTCTTTTCATCCACCCATATCTTTTGAGGAGAAGTTCTGCCTCATATTTCTGACTGCATCCTCTCACTCTATCACCTCAGGACTCTAGGTTCCTCATCTTACATCCAAAGACCTTTTCTGAAACTGTAAGAAACACCAAAAGGTAGGCCCTTCTGTCTCACAGCGTATCCTCACTTACTCTGTAAACCAGGGCACCATCAGCCAAAGGTCCAGCTGGATGTCTGCTAGAAATGCAGATGTCCAGGCCCCACGTCAACCCTATAGGACCTCTCAAACTGACAGAATTTCAGGGAAGGGTGAAGTAGGAATGTGGATGCTGCACAGGGTATGGGACGCAGTTGATGCACCTGCGGTTTGAGATCCTGCTTTCAGGAATCTTCCACCGAAACTTGGTTGGGCTCGTCACCTGTCCTCTCAGTACTTACTACATGCTCACTCTCGGTACTCACCTCACATCAGTCTCCCTGCCACCTGCTAACATTTTACGTATCCTGAAAGGCTGACATCAAAGCCAACCAATTCAGCTCCAATACTAATCTATTCTAGTGTCTCTTGTGGCTCATTTTCCTCTGATTCCTAACATTAGAATTACTTTACACGGCAGATGGAAGGGGACAGTTTATTTAAACTTATGTCAGTTCCCAGGCCAGTCCAAGATCTGCAGAACCAGAAGAACATGGAGTGAAATGTAAGCATGTCCCTGTCTCAAAAGCAAATTTTACATAAAATCAGATATTCAAAAATCAAGTCTTATCGATTGAATGTCTACTATCCAAAAATTCTCTACTGTATTTCCAAAGTTAGATAGGAAAAAGATAAAATCTTAAAAATTGTTCTTTCTATTATGGCACCTCAAGGAAGAAAGCTCACTGGGTAAAGACAGCTATGTCACAGCCAAGCCTACCCTAACACACTGGCAACACAAGCAGCAGGCCGTCAGGACTCTGGAAGGGACTCACCCCCAGTCTTCTTCCTCGTAGCACTGTCCAAAGCGCCTATGTGGTGTCATTAAATGGGAGTCATGAAAAGTACGGAATTATATTTCTTTATGACAAACCGGTGCTCACTTCAGCATCTCACATACTGAAATTACACACCAACCAGGTGGTAGCTATAGCGATATAAAGACTCCCTGTAACATCCACATGCCTTAAAAAAAACCTCTTAACTTTGTCTTTAGGAGCAAATATAACAATGTCTAAACTGTCACACACACACACACACACACACCCCCCAAACAATTGCACAAAATTCCCTAGGGGTGTGGCACTGTGCTAAGCGCTACAGGTTCACCAAGATGACTGGGCAATGGCCATCACCCTTGGGGAGCTCACCACAAGCTTGCAAAAAGAAATATAATGAAGACAAGTAGCTCCAGTCCACCTGTGCGTGATAAGGGCCATAACAGCAATCTAAGGTGCTCCAGGAACTCAAGAGAGAAAGGACAATCGCCAGAAGGAACGGAGAAGCATCACTGCTGTGGAAGCACCTCAGCTTGCTCTTGAGGGGCGAGCGTAAGCCTTCCAAGCGGAGGGCAGAGTAGAGGACAGCCACCACCGCAGCAGAACCGCAGGAGCCACGAGCCCTCTCCCACTCTTGGTTATCCCTGTAGGAAGGTGAGAGTGTTGCATCAGAAAGTGCACTCTGCAGACTGGGCAAAGCCCTGTCCACACAGCCAAAGGCACCTAGGTTCTTTCCAAAAGGAACGGTATGGCACCAGCTCAAATTAAACCCAAATGGGAAAGATATTCTGAAATGTATGTGGCAAGAAGTATTAAGAAGCACTCTCAAGCCTAGAGCAATGGGTATAAAATTAGAGTTCATCCTGCCATCTGTCATCTGATTCTTCACAAGTGAAACACAAAAAATGATTTTCTCACCCTTTAAAACTAACTTTTTATCCAATGAGATGGCTAATGCTTTCTAAAACTATAAAGGTCTTTCAAAATAGAAAGCAAGATTACTGGATAGCTTTTAAGTGTTTTTAATTTACTTTTACATACACAAGTTGCACAGATTATACACACGTACTGTCAAGATAAAAATACTCAAACTAATATGACAGCTCTCCATCACAAGGGAGTGCTGTGCTCAGGCCAAAGTAGACCAATTCCTCACCTCCTAAATCGAGCATCCTCTATTTCCCTTCTCCTCTCCATCTCCCCTAAAAACTGATTCTGCACGTCCCTCCTCTAAAACCAGCATTAACAATTTTTTACTGGCTTACCCCTTGGGATAAAGAGGGAGCTATCTGTAATTAAGCCAGGCAAAATTCAGGAAGGAGGATCCCAAATCCAAGCCCAGACTGGGGAACTTAGCAACTCAAAATTTAAAAACAATTTTAACGAGCCAGGGGGATAGCTCAGAGTAGCGGACCTGGATCCCATCCCCAGGACTTAGAAAACTAACAGTAATACTAACAATTAAGCCAGGCAAATATGAATCACAAAATGAAACATATGATCACCCTACTCGGAACTATTACTCTGGGGCAAAAGTAAAAAACTACCCATTCACTGAGAAAGAAAGAAAAACTTGTACTTAACACGCTGACTTGTCCCAGGCCCCATGCCCACCTTGGACTCACGTACAAGAAGAGAAGACCTTTGTTCTCTAAGTGGAAACTGTCCCACTGCACCAATCAACCCTGAGAAGCAGAGTCTGGGTCAGTATGTACCTGACTGGGAATTCTTCAGGGCCACTAGAAAAAGCTTGAGGGCTCATTTGTGCTCTGCTGTGAACAGCAGACTATCGCTCACTGCTAAAGAGGCATTAATAACCTTCAATTAAATGCACATTATCCATGCCAGCTTCAAGTTCAGAGCCTCAGTCTCATCCAAAACACTCCTTATGTGTGGTTTACCACACTGAGTCCTGCAAAGGTCAAGGTGCACAGCCTACCTCCTCTTGGAATTTATAGTCCAAGATGGAAAATGACGTGTAATGAGAGTTACACACACACATCAAATAAGGGACCTGCCCAAGGAGGACTCACAGAGCCAGACCTAGGGGAAGAGCAGAAGCCAAACTGGCCAAGGAAGAAATTGATTCAATGCCCGGGCACTGGCTCTGGGGCACAGCAAGGGGGCAGGACTGCACATTGCGAGGGGAAGCTAGACAGAAACAAGAACTGCAAAGCGAATCATTTCTGGTCCTTTTCACGGCAAGGTTCAAGAAGAGGCGCACCAAGGACCAAAGCACCCTTAGCCATGACCCAGCCTGTGTCCCTCATACCAGCAGCACATCACATCCTCATCTGTCACTGACCTGAGAATTCCCTCCTCTGGTAGTTTCTTCATCTGATTTTTTGAGACAGGGCCTTCCTATGTAATCCAGGCTGGCATCAGACTCATGGCAATCCTCCTGCTTCGGCCTCCCACGTGCTGGGATTATAGGTATGTGCCACCCGACCAGCTCAATCAGTTGTATTTCAATGAGTAAATAAAATCTATCCCATGAGAACCAAAAGGACAGCCTCAACATCTGGAGAGAGAAAGTCTCCATGAAGATTTTCATAATGAACACTACACTTTCTCTTCCTACTCCTTGGAATTTCCTGCAAGCTTAATCTAATTGCTTCAGAAAGGCTAAACATAATAACTTATTTTAAAAATATTTCTTCTGTCTATATGGCCCCACTTCCTGGATTTCCAAGTTCACTGGTGAGACTGCTTCTACTCATTTCTACCACAGGGCATCATAAAGCACGGACAGGGTTAAATGGTACCTTGCTTCAGAAATGACACCTTCAAAACTGAAAAACCTGAGCGTAAGAAGGATGACTGCGAGTATCAGAAATGTTACCTAACACAGGAAACAGAATGAATGAAAGAAAGAAGGACAGGGCATTACAGTGAAAACCCAATTAAACTCATGCTATATTGCTTTTTAAGCCATAAATAAATAGTCAGAAAAGCAGACCAAGCAATTGAAAGGAATTAGGGATCATTTCCCGTATTTTCTTTTGCTCCTTGTTGTACAGAGCTAGGCAAGTATCTACCATACTTAATGTGTTGATTTATAGATTGATATTTGCTTGAATATTAGCAGTAATGAAAGACAGCTGGGGCTTTTCTCCTGTCTTTACATGATGGTCCAATAACTTTTAAAACTACAAATTCAACTGGGTAACAAGAGTCACTGTATTCAAATACTTGAATACCATGTGTGCAACTCTACAAAGCAAAAAATCTTATGGAGATCAGTAAGAAAAATATAAGTACTCAAAAATCTTTGAAGAAAATAATTTTATATTATCTCACCCACATTTAGATGTGTTTCATCTTTGAAAAACTGGGAGATAAAAGATCTTCCTTTTGTGTCATTTCTGCAGGAACTCCAACCGTTCACATGGTATAGACATAAAATTCTATTCTACTCTCAGCACTGGTTATATTCCAGGCCCCACTTTGTCCCTTTTCATTTAAAAGAAAAACCAGAAAATGTTACATCGTGAATCTGGTCTTTTAAACAAAGCTTCTATTTTGCTTCCTTTCTTGAGAGGCATAAGTCAATCATTTCCAAACATTAACATGTTAAATGAATACATCCTAATGATGTACAGGCATCAAGCCCAATCAGACAGCTCACCTTGTGACTCTGTCTGGTAAGACGAAGACTAGATGTCGGTCAGACCCACTCATGCCCGTGTCCGAAGGGAATGTCTTGGTGAGTGGACAGGCAGGGCTCAGCTGGGCTGGGCAGAGACCCAGCTAGTTGTCTCTTCTACCTTTGCTTAAGGCAAATGAATTTCTTTAGCAACTGCTCTTCACATTCCAAAGACTGAATTCTTAATATTGCATTCACAGCCCAACAATGATGATCCTTGTGAAATGTAAGAACAAGGGTGACTGAAGAAGTTGCCATGGAAACTGCCCCTCCTTCAACTTTTAGTAATTAAGAAACTCATTTCTACCATTCCATACGCCACAGAACTGGAGGCCGAAGAATATCTGCAGGCCCTTGAAACCGTGGAAAAGATGCCTTTGTTTGCTGTCAGGAGAGTTAACATTGGACTCATCATAAGCTTCAGTTCAGCCTAAGAAGAAATTCTCCCATGTTAACACTTATGGCAAAACTTTTTAAAAAATATTTAGTAACCTTGGTTTGAAATAATTAATAAGGTCTGTCTTGTAAACATGCATTTGTAGTTCTGATACATTTTCAGATCTACTTGGTTACTGCATATTATGCATATTCTAAAATGGACTTCCAAGAATGGAAGCCCACTATGAAACAGAAGCATTACCATACCACTGCCTACAGGAAACAAGAGTTTGTGTCATGGCCATGCCTCAAAACTCAATGTTCAGGAGCCAATGAGGCCTGAAGTCAGGGGTCACTTGTAAATAAAAAGGTTTTAAAGATAAAACTGAAAGGTATTTCTAAGTGCATTACCCCTGAAGGAATGGGAATACCTTACTCTTTAAAATCAATAGCACCACCACAAAATACAGTTTTTATTAAATAGCACTTAAAATCAATAAAACAGAACCAAGACATCCAAGAGCAAAAATCTTTCAGGAGAAAAGTTATTAATTTCTTCCAATCTCTCTAAACACCTGAAGCTACTTCTTTTCTATACTGTCTTCTGACAAAATATCTCGTTACTGCTGGATCCATCATTTACCCCCACAGGGAATCCTGCCACACCAAATATTCCATGGCATGTTTTTGCTCCTTCAGTCTGCTGTTTCCAAATTTTCTGAGAACTCTGTGACAGCTCACAGAAACCTGGACACCCAGATCTTGTGTACTTCAGGCTGGGGGTCCCAAACTAACTCAAGAAGCTCTTAGAATATGGGTAAGAAAGCAAATTCCAAGACAGCTTTTAGAACAAAAGAGGTTACTCTTCCCTTCTCTTAAAACAACACAATACCAGCATCTAGAACCCTTCCAGGAGCTTGCAGGCACTCAAATATGAGATCACATCTAGAAAGTTCACAAGAAATGTTACTGAACCATCCTCAGAACTTCTGGGAGTAGCCAAGTCTTTAACAAGCTCTCCTGGATTATTCCTCTGCATCCCTGCAGCAGGCCTAGCTCCGTCTCAGTGAGGGGAAATTAAAGGATGAAACAAAAGGAAGGGAAAGAACTGGGATAAATGATTCTATTCTTGCGAGTTTCTCACCCATAAATTCAATTCCTTGAGGGAATTTCCATGTCATCTGAATACTTCACTCTTCCCCACGGGCATTACCATAAATGTTAGCAGGCTGACAAACACAAATCACTCCTCTTTGGTGTTTCCCTCCACCCTCATGCCTTTGGAGCTGCATGAAAAAGCCATTTCTACGATTCATAAAACTGCCTAATGTAATCTTTAACTGCTATGGCCATCTTTTCACTTTGTATCTCAGGTCCTGAGCCCAGCATTCCTTCACCAGGCCCTCTCTAAGGCTCAGTTCAGTTAAAGCCCCATCATCAAGATTGCAAATTATGTAAGGAAGGTTTGATTGTTCTACAATTTGAGATGGAATGGCATGTGACTATGTAACTATTAACTTTCACCTACTCCCAGGGCTAATGTCCAGCTGGAAACACAGGCACCTTACATTTACCCTGTGATTCCCCAAATCCAAGTCGACGCATACCTCACACCCTGAAATCACAGAAATCCCTTTCGGTTGTCAGAATCCACATATGAACCTGCAAGCATTTTCTTTTTAAGTTAGTCAAAACAGAGCCTTAGGAAGTACCTGGGAAGGCTCCTGCATTCCTTTTGGTACCCTTAAGGCCAAAATTGGCTGCTGTGGGAAGAAACGTTTTTAATAATGGAACTGGGATGGGTATTTAAACATATAGGACACCCAGTGAAATCAGCCAACAACAAACAATATTGAGTTTAAATACGTCCCAGATAGTGCGTAGGATATACTTATATTGGGAAAAGTTGTTCCGTGTTGCCTGGAGACTCCGCTGTAATCGGCCTCCCACACTTGATTTGACAGTCCTGTTTGTGGTAGTAGAGAGGCTTGCAGCACAAGAGAGAGGGCAAGCAGCACAGCGAGGCTTTGGGTGTGGTGGGGACCGGGCGAAGAAAGAAGTGGGTGGCAACACTAAAGGAGCTGAAACAACTTAGGAGACTGGGCGAGGAGGGTGGAGGCGGAAGCAGCAGTCTGAAGAGGAAAGACCGCTGGCATGAGACCTCCTCACCGGGTTTCGGGACTGCGCTGAACAGTGCTGAAGATGTACTCAGAGAAGGGAGAACACATTTATGGCACACAGACTACTTCGGGTCAGGCTCAAGTTTACAAGTCTTACGCCACATCCTTGGCCACTCGTGGCACCCCGTGAGGGTGCTTTCCACCTAAGACTATGAGAGCGGGCGAAGGCAGAGCCCAAGGCGTGCTCAGCCAATGACTGCACAGGCACCAAAGCCAGCCTTTTCGAATCCAGCTTCCTGATCTCTCTATCTCATGCTGGCCAAAGGGAGGAAGAGGGAAGGACACATACTGGAAAAGTACCAATGCCGCCTGGGTTTCCCTTACATGAGATCTTAGGAAAGGCAAAAGTTGAGATCTCTATCGCTCCTCTCTGCTGCCCAACATTTCCACAAAAAATGACTGGAATGTAATGGTAATTAAAGACAAAAATGACATTTTAGTATGTTCCTGGGGGTAAATTTCCTTTTTACCCCCTCTCCAACAACAACAACAACAACAACAACAACAAACTTCTCATTAGGCAGAGATGCAAGGACATGTAGTCATACGTGTTGGCCCCCAGGAACTCAGATGACTACGGTTTCGTATAAGGTGTGAACCTGCTAGGCAGGAGCATGGTCATGCAGACCTGGGCTTCCAGCTATTTGTGAGGCTCAGGTAAGAGAATCACAAGTTTGTGGCCATCCTGGGTAATGCAGGGAGACCCTTGTCTCAAGAGAAAATAATAAAAGGGCTGGGGCTGGAGCTGGGGCTGAAGCTCAGAGGGAGGGCCTCTAAATTCAATCCCAGAACTGCAAAAAAAGAAAAAGTACAAACCCAAGCTCGGCAAATGGAATAGGTCTCAGTCATATCAAATACCCCCTTACTGCCCTCTATGAATGACAATCCATGCAGGCTGCCGAAAGAGTGATGGGGAGAACAGCCCACATCTGTTGTATTTATTGTTTTAAATAAATATATTTAATACGTACATCGCTCCTACACTCCTAACATCTAGGTACTGTTATCCCTCGCTTCCCAGATGAGAAAACAGAGGCAAAGAGAGAGTAAGGAACTCCAAGGACACAGCTGTCAATGATCAGTAACCTCACTCTGGACCTGGCATCTGGAGCTAACTAGAGAACAAGTCAATCTGATGTCACAGCCCTAACACACTCTGAATTGCCCTGAATTGGCATGCAGAATTTGTGTTTCAGTCAAGCGCCTGAGACGCCACATTTCTGTGTGCATGTCAGCAGGTACATACAGGAGTTCATGTAGCAGTGAACCAAGCCACAGTTACACTAGAATCTGTGAATCATCTCATGGAGCTTAAGAAGAATTTAAAGGTTACCAGAACTGAATTAATTATAAAACCATGCCAGTTCATCACTGTGTCCTAGTATTTGTGAATGACTTTACACAGTTGATGGCTAATCAATCTAGAGATGAGGGTGGTATAATCTATTAAAGTTAAAATCAATCTTCTCCAATCCCACTTTTGTACTTCTTAAATTTTAAAAAATGAGGCAATTGCCAATTATGGGTTTTATACATTGAGTACATTCTTGGTTTGTGTAAATACAATATTTTAAGTGGTTTGGTTATTATTATAAATAATGAACTAATGTTTACTCTTTTTTCCTTTAAAAGAACTTTTTCATCTCTAGGTTAAAGAAATGTACCTGTAACTTTCTATACTTCTCCATATAAAATTGGCAAAGATAAACCTTTCGGGAAAACATACCCTATTAAAAGGTTTTTATGATTCTTATGTCTTAAAAGAATGACACGATGATGCATCTTATGTGAAAGAGAAGTAAATTAGGCTCTGCTTTCTGAAAAGGTCAAATTCTATGAATCAAAGCATCACTAACTCACTGTGTAACCTTGAACAAGCTACTTTACCCTCTCCGAGGCTGGATGCATAAATACAGATGTGTTTCATCTGTAACTGAATTACATCACAGTCTCCCAACTGGAATGCCCCTGGCCCAGCTGCACGGAGATTCCAATGCCTCTCAGACCTTGGGGCAGCTGCACAGAGTCCGAGATGAAGCCCCAGATCTCTCACATTCAAGCAGCCACTTGTCCCCGCAGTGTGCTGTGAGTCCCTTTTCAGTGTAAGCCATGATGCAAAAACGGTAGGAGGCCATGGATTAAGTGAGCTTGAAGTCCCTCCTAGCTCTGACTTTTTGTTACTTTCTGATTGCAACTCTTCCTGAGACAATACTCACAGCTAACTACCATGCGGCTCTATCCTCTGCAATGCAGAACACAGAGCTTTATAAGTAGTAAGGACTCAAAAATTTGTTACAATGGCTAAAATGGCAAGCATCCTGTAAGAAATCAATGTTAAAAGTTAAATATACCTTTACAATGTTTATTTTCTGCCAACTGTAAATTTCTTACTTATTACCTATGCACAGAATGTCAAGGCACACTATAATACTCAAAAGAGATAAACACGCAAGGAAGTAAACTACATGCAGCAGTTTTAATACTAAAACATTGTGGCTTATTATAGCATGTAGTATTATTATTGTATCTTGAAATCTAGCTATTTAGTCCATATAAAATTTTGTTAAGTAAGTGTAAAGGCATTTTATTCCCCCACATCCTCTACACTTGCATTTAAATGAACACTCCCTCTTCACAAAGTTAAAATGTTAGGAGTCAATGAAAAGTAACACTTGGGAAGTCAAAGATAATTGTGTGAACAACTTTAACATGTATAAAGTTTCTCTCAAAACCAACAAGGGCAGAAAAAAAAAGTCCCTTTTTTGATAAACAAATCTAGTTGAAACCAATAGGGTGGGAAGTTCTAACCACCTCTTCGCCAGAAATATGCAAACAAGCAGGAGGGAGGGCATTAGGACAGGGAAAACTATAATGACACAGGTCGGCACATAGGGGACAAGGTAAGAACACAATCTCCATCACCAGCTAAGTGGGCACAAGGGACATCTAACTATATACACACAAGGGACTGAAGAGAACAAAGAAAAGAATAATTTAGCAATTCCAGGGATTATAAGCAAGGGAAGAGGGAAGCAAGAAAGCATTTAAGGAGGAAGACAATTTCTTGGATATGCTGATCCAAGTCAGGAGAAGGCTTCTACCTCATTTGGGGAAAATTTCTGTGTATTTTTCACACCTTAAACCGGTAAAATGAGCACTGAGCAAGGAACCAAGCACAGAAAATACCCCAGGGTATTTAATAACGAGAAATGGGTTTGCACAGTGTTTTGTTTTTGTTAGATTCTAAACCCTCACAGCCACAAGGGTCACTTCAACTCATGGACTTTTAGTATGTAAGAATGATTATGCCTATAATCCCAGCACTGGGGAAGCTGAGGCAGGAGAACCAAAAGTTTAAGCTTAGCCTGGGAAATTCAGTGAGACCTTCTCTCAGAATAAAACTCAAAAGGGCTGGAGGAAGAGCACCCCTGGGTCCTACTCATACTATGGGGAAAAAATTGGATACAAGTGAGATGTATTTGTGTTTAAATGATTTTTATGTTAAACTTAATGCAATCTTAACATGCTATAGAGATAGAGAATTATAAATAAGAAAATAAAATAACCCATAAAGCCAATCACCAGAGATAATTATGGACCACATTTGGTACATTTTCTTCCATTCATTTCTTTTAACATGCTACTGATCGTTTAGTGGGAAGGATGCATGGTTCACTATATTTGAAATTATCTCCTCTCTCACCTACCTTTCAACTTCTGAATTTGAAATAACTTGCAGAATTTATGTCTTGTGCTGAGTGTGATCTGTGATAGTGTCTTCCCTCCATCCAGGGCCCTGGGCCATCAGCCAAGCCATGACATCCCTGCAGGGAAACTGCTACATCAGAATTCAGGCTCCACCAGGCAGAGAGAGCCCTCAGGAGCCTCCAGCGGGATCTGTTCTACAAGAATCCTAAGGAGGCCCCAGGCAATGGAACACAGACAGTGGTTAGAGTAAAATTTCCCCCTTTACAACCCTGCATTGCCTGCCTTTTTCTACTGCCTCACACACTAGAGGTGGAAATGAGGAAGTGCACAAACCTGTCCCTGAGCAAGGTCCCTGCTCACTGTCTCACAGGTAAACAGTTCCTTTTCCCCCTGCAGGTGCATTCACTCAACCAGTTTATCTCCTGGGCACCTTCCATGGGCCAGACACTGTAGTAACCACTGAAATAAACCACAGTTAGGTCAGTGTCAAAAAGCTGGAGTTCAGAGAACAAAAAAAGGTGAATGGTATCCAAAAACATGGAACCAACAATTGAAATTAGGCGCCATACAAACATCGGGAAAAGACTGTAGACCACCACCTCCGCAGAGGGCACTTGCCTCCGTCCTCCAGGACCTGTACCTCCCGCAGGCTGACCCTTCACCCACCAGACAGCAGCACCACCATCCTTGCCTGATGATCAGTCATGAACACAGCAAATCAGAAGCCCTGGCCACAGCTCCACAGGTGCACAGAGCAGAACCCCATTTCTGATTCCCTGCCTTGACCCTCCCTCCGGGGCTCAGGTATACCAAGTATGCACGAAGTCCCTTAAAAATTGTCACAATGAAGAAAGGATTAGTTTATCCCCCCGCCCCACTTTTTGCTCACTGCTTAATTTCTTCCCCCTAGGCAGAGAAAACCCAAGCCTCTGTGCACGCTCTACGCTGGCATGCCTAGGATCTATCAAGGCTTTCTCTCTCCCCATCTTGCTGACTACAGACCAGAGACATCTGGTCCACCTTTTTAAACTTCAAGAAACAGGTGGAAGAAATGCCTCTAATTATAAAATATTTAATCCTGCCATTTGCTGGTAATGTGGTGCACAATAAGAAACACTGTTCCAAATGAATGTAAATGCTTTACAATTGTGTATACCCAGTATGTATACTTTTAATTTATTTCGTTGCCCTGTGTATACAACCAGCCCTCCACTGAACTGAAAATATTTCAAAAAACAGCATTTGAATTAAACATGGGCATACTTTTTTGTTAACATTCCCTAAACAACACAGTGTAACTATTTATATAGCATGTGCATGGTCTGTGGTACTATAAGTAATCTAGGGATGATTTAAAGTATATAGGGGGATATATCTAGTTATATGTAAATACTATACTGTTTTACTTAAGGGGAGAGAGTGTCCATGGATTTAGGTACCCACAGGGATTTGTAAACCAATTCCTCACACATACCTAGGAGAAACCAAATGACTTTAGATGCTTCATGGTCTACAAAAGTTGAAAAGTTTGAGTTAACTTTAAAGATGACTTTATTTGAGACCATGTCAAAAATCAGCACATATCTACAAAATTTTAATCTGTCAAGTCATAACAAAGACAGTGCAAAGTCTACTCTGAGGGACCTACACGAGCGAAACATCAGGGAAGAACTGCAGGCAGAAACACACCTACCATTGCCTGGCAGTTGTGCCTAGAAGACACGATGACCTACTTCATTTGATTTTTCAGGTTGGATGATGCTCAGTTTTGCTGAGCCTCCCTTCAACCTACTGGGGACTTACTGTCCTCATCCTCACCTGTGAAATGACATCAAGGATGTTGAACCCAGAGTTGCAGGGGTCCAGCTCTTAAAACATGGGCAAGGTCACCTCAAACACTGTCTTCTGGAGGGACTCAGTGTCTTGCTTTCTTCCTGACACCGCACCCTCCAGTGCATGAGTCGGCAGTTTTGCTTTTTATTTTACACTGCACATGTCCAAGCAGTATTTTTCCAGGAAGAAAAAAAAAATCTGAAAAAGCCAGGGAAAGCCCACTGAAACAAAAGTTGGAGCCAGGTGTGGTGGCACATGCCTGTAATCCCAGCACTCCGGAGACTGAGGCCGGAGCATCACCATGAGTTCAAGGCCAGCCTGGGCCATAGGGAGCTCAAGGCCAGCCTGAACTGCGTAACAAGACCCTGTCTCAAAAAACAAGCAACAACAACAACAAAAGAACAACAGAGTTGGGGACCCAGGGTGCCAGGAAGGCATGCACAGGCTTTAGACAAGCCCTAAAGCCCTTCAAGCCCTAGTTTATCTGCATCTCAATTCCATCAACCTGCCTGGAGAGTGCCCAGTTTGAAGAAGGTTTTGGCACCAGAAAGTTTTATGGGAGAAGGCAAAGACTAAAGAAACGGCCTAACTCCTGGCCCAGGAGCCAAGAACCCAGTCCTGTGATAGGCTTTGCTGGGTTCCTTAATGAGACCTCCTGTGTCACTTGTGCATCTCAGCGGGTCATTCTTGTTCAGTCCTATGAAGATGCGAATGAAGTTTGAGGACTTTTCTGCTGCCAAGGCAGATGATGAAGGCCAGACTGGATGCCACCTCCCTCCCACAGGAACCTGCCCAGGGACCTACGCATTCAACTCCAGCATCACAGCAAACAAGGCGTAACTGAACACAGGAGGGAGGCGGGCTACTGGAGGAAGGATGGAGAAGAGATACGGTAATGACGAGGAGGGTGGTTTCCAAGGTGAGAGGAAGATGCTTCTCCAGGATCCCCAGATCAAGACAGTGGCATCACACACTGAGCTGAAGCCTCACTACGTTGTGCCTCAAAGCTCATATGAGAATCTAGATTACCTGTTAAACAAGGGTCAAAGTCTTGCCTTCCTCAAATTCTGCTTCCATAAAAGTCTATGATGGGCTGGGGATATAGCTCAGCGGCACAAGTGCCTGCCTGGCAAGCACAAGGTCCTGAGTTCGATTCCCAGTTATCAAAAAAAAAAACAGGCTATGATGGGAAAGTCCTCAAATTTCATTCATATCTTCACAAGACTGAACAAGAATCCCCGCAAAAACAAAAATCACTCACAGATATGCACCAACAACATAACATTAGGTCCCATTAAACAGCCCAACGAAGCCTGCAGGATTGATAGGGTGTAGCCACAGCAGTTAGCTCCTACTGGAGATGAGAAAGAGGAAGGAAGGGCGGTTTTTACATGTTACTCCAGCTTGTGCGGAACCAGCTTTGCAGCTCTGGGTCATTATTCCCGCCACCCTGCAATCATTAACCCGGAGCAGGAGCGGAGAGGGAGTAAGACAAAGACAGCCAAGGCCCTGCCCGAGAAGACTTCCCCATGCTGCCTTCAACGAGGCCTTGTGGGAAGCTGTAACTTCTACATCTGAAACCGAAAGAGCCGGACCACGAAACTGGGATCTCTTAACTGAAATTACTTCTGACTGGTTTTCATTTAAAACTTTTTTAGCCAGTTGTCAGTGTGCTTGGGGGCTGGGGGGCCATATATATACACACATCAGATGCTCAACAGATGTGGGTGGGAATCACAGCAGAGCTGTGCCGAAAGCTGCAGACACGGCATGCGGCAGCTCCCCCAAACAAAAGGTCAGCCACTTAGAACGCCATCCCTGGAGTGATATATGTGCACATTAGGAAGTTAAATCTCACGAGAAGAATGTCCAATAAAGCCATCAATTTTATTTTTGGCTCATCTGGCTGCAATTTCTGCCTGCAGTCATTTCACCACAGGAAAAGTTAGCACCACACAGGCACCTGGATTCACTTCAGGGTCCCTGGCCCATGAACTATGACATTCCACACATAGTTCCCCAAAGCAAGGATGAAATGCCTGTTCCCTGCGTCTCAGCTCACTGTCTGTGGAACATTCCTTCCCCTTTGATGTGAAAGAAAAATACTCCATTTCACAGTGTTACCAGGACTGGACTTCTTTTTTTTTTTTTGCAAGAAGCCAAAACAAACCCACCACTGTGGCCACCCTGGGTGAAGTGACAACTTTGGAGCAGACCCTGTTCAAATTACAAACCCTGAGGGAGTTTATCTCTCCCTCAATCCTGTTCCACTGTTCAGTATTTTAAAGGAAAAGAAATCATTAGCAGAATATCTGAATTGATTAAAAGAAAAAAAGTAAGCCTACTTCTTTGGATGGACTCCTTTATCAAATTGTCAAGAACTTCTCTGGGCTTGAAGTGCCAGGGTAATTTGTTACACACTTAAACCAAGTTTTATAATGTTGCTGCTGTTTTCAATGAGTCTCTCCTCCTCTTCCTACCAGGCATTTGGAGCTATAATAGTAAGCCTACAGTCACCTCCTACTGAATAATTATAAGTGAGCCAATTAGACTAATCACCTTTCCACATATTTTCATCCGGCTTACAGGATGTAAATCTTCCCCAGAATGCTGAGAACCAAAGTTCCTCTCCAATAGCACCTTGGATTCTCCTGGAAAAGCCCAGCCTACCAGGGGCAAGCTTAACTCCCAGCCACAATTAATATGTAACATTTCAATGATGCGGTGTGTGTGTCCAGTCAACATAGATTCATCTCTCCTTTTCAAAGAAATCTAAAGGGTCTAGTATCATCCCTGAACTATTTCTATATGTCGTAAGTCTCAACTTCATAGTAATGTCATTTAGCTTAAACAGCAAATACTACCAAATCCTCTAAAAAGTGATTCAAAGAATGACCATGCCAGGGAATATGAAATTTTAGTGGCTCAGCAATCCATCTGTTCATTTTTGGGAGGGGGAGAAAGATTTTTTTAAATACTATTTCCAGTCCTAAGGTTTATCACTGTATACGAGCCATTCACAGGGGAGCACAAAAATTCACAACTGTTTGGGGAAACCTGACTTGATGAATCACACAGAATCTGCTGGCTCTGAAAGAAAGGACAGACATATTTCCAAACCCACACAAAGTAACAAGCAGTGAACAGAAAAAATTCTGCCCCCCCCCCCGATAGAAACAGCAGGTGAGAAACACTCTTCATTTGTGTAAAGCTAACCTAGAAACAGAAAAATCCCCTTTCTAGATAAAACCACCACCTTCTGAAGAATGTGACTTCTGGCCAAGGTGACAGTTTGGAAGCAGTTTTTCTCAAGACCAGACATTTTTATCATCCTAAAACTGCTCATTTTGCTTTCTAAAAATTCAACTAGATGGCCTAAATAACTATTTCAAGTATAGATCACACAGATCCCTAAACCATTTCCTTTACCTTAGTAACCTCAACAATGGTATTCCCTAAAATTGTGTATCATATGAACTACAATAATTTCCTACATAGAAGATCACTTTGGTTGGCTGCTCGGATGTCATCAAGAGCGTAACAGTAGCATTCAGGAAGCCCTTGGTAGTGTGGTGAAGGGACACTGCTACCAAGATAGCAAAGGACGGAGGGATTAAGGACATATTAACATCTTCTCTTTCCCAAGTATGCCAGATCCTCTATACAGAAGAACAACTTAAATAATACAAAGCTTTCTCCTCCACCCTAACTTTCCACTAGCCAGGGGAAGAAAAACAGGTACTCAATTAACAAAATTTGCTTTCAGGCAATAGATACTTCACAAGCCCCTTGTTCAATCAGCAGACTGCCACACACTGATAAGGCCACTGAACAAAAACCCTGCCCAAGGCCAGGCCCTACTTTCCCCGACTGGGAAAAATCTCTATTTTCCCTACTGTGTGCTCCAAGTATCCCCCTTCCCCCTTCGTTTACAGCCACAGAAATCATTAAAACCTCAGAGAAGTAAATGGAAAGAAATACGTTCCTTTGAGTCTTAATACAACATCCTGAAGGAAGCACTTTCTTTTGAGTTTTGCAGAAAGGACGGTAAAATCCTAGAAAAAGAAACACAGCTTACACTCAGTCTTTGAGAATAAGGCAGTCTGAGGTCCCATTACATGTTTAAAAGTGTAAGAACAGAATGTAAAACCACTTGAAATTTTAGTGAATAAGACTGTCCTGGTGTTTTTCTGTCTTGTTTAGTCGAACTCTTTAAAAAAATCTACATATCAAACAAAACTCTAATGCCTCAATCATTTAATGGGGCAAAAAGAGCAAGCACACATGTTTAGTGATATCTCTGAATTTAATGTGCTTGTTATTTCCTTCAAGAAATTAGCTCCCCAACCTTTCAAAGGAAGAAAGCTGGGGATCTTGTTACAACCACAAAACAGGAAAAATTTTCAGTACTCAACACAGATGTGAAATAAACAGCAACACACCACTTTGAAAGAACTGGAGATAGTCGTGTTCTTTGACAAATCCTTTTAGTACCTGGACAGCCTTAGGCTCCAAAACCCAATGCTTTCTCCAACACCAATCTTGTGAGCCCACCTACCTTCTTCAGACTGGAAACCATACTTCTCCAGGCTGCAGCCCTGCTCCCCATGACACGGAAACAAACAGCTCCATGTCATTAACCACCACTCCCAGTTCTCAGAGCATGTTTCCTACACTCAATCTTTTCACCCCACCTCCTTCCCAAGAGGCCCACTCCACCTTTACGGCTCTGACACAGAATTCACTGGAATGGCCCCCTGACTGATCACTTACTAGGATTTATACATTGATAGAAGGCTGCTTGAAAGAAAAACCCAGACAATCTATAACATAACTAACACATGATTTCCAAATGCTTCTTTTGTAAGTTTTTCCTCTCAGCTCAACTTTCAAAACTATACAGTTTATTATCTACGGTGATGTGAGGGTCATGTCTTCAGGGCTATGGCACCAACCGTGGTCCCTCCCGGGGATGTGACCCATCAGGACTAACTGGGGAATGAGGAGACCTTGATTTCAGTTCTGACTGGTGCTCCTGGCTTAAGTTCTCCGGGCCACTGCTTCATCTATAAAACATCACAGGGTCTGAAAAGGCACTCGCAGTTCCGAAATTCTGCATCGGCTTCCTTCCAAGACTGTTCTCTGAATCCAGTTTTCTAGGACTCCTCCTTCTTTTAACCTCCATATTGTTTTGGCTTTTGCCCTTGGATGTTGGGGAAGAGTCTTTTGTTGAAAAGACAGCCCTGAAGTCTCCCAGGGACCGAGGGTTAATGCAGGTCTCCAAGAGCAGGATGTGCATAATCAAACTCAGACAGCAGCTGCCAAGTTGGGCTAATCCTTGGGGGACTGCTCAGCCTCCTCTTTCTCTGCAAGTGAAATTGCCTGGCACCAGGCCTGTTCCGGCTGTTGGGACCTTATGTTTTCAGCACATTGCAAACAACATCTTCTGTGGATTCAACTCTTAAAATGCCAAAGGGTTTTTCTGTTTTGCTTTTTCAAGCTGGCTGTCCAGATGCAAGTCCTTCAAACAGAAGCACACGGAATGTCCATACACTGAATATCATATGTAAAGGACGTGGGGTGGGACAGGGCGCGTTAAGGGGCGGGGATCTGAGACCCCTATTGGAACTGGGCTGCTCTCATGTTCACTCGTGGACAGACAGTATTTCATCAAATGGTAAAGGCTGAATGAACAAGCAAGAATCACCAACTTAGAAATTGCCAACCAACAGCTCTCTCATTAACATGTAGTCCCGATCTGATGTTACCTCTCAGTAGAGAGCCACAGTGCTCCCCGCTTCAACCTGGTGACCCTCCAAAATGAAAATGGTTATGCTTTGTTTTCTTGGAAATCTAACGTGACTAACAGCTTACCTTTAGTAAAATGCCTTCTGTTTACAGATTTGAGAGAACATTTTACAAGGTGTACTTTTAAAAGTAGGAAAAAAGTTGGCACTATAAACTTTTCTGGGCTTGATTCTGTCAAATATAGTTAGCAAAAAAATTGTTCTGCCAGGAATTCCAGGGAAAAAAGTAAAGACATTATGAGAATTACTTACTTGCAGGTAACAATAACTTATTAAATTAGGCAAGTTCACAGTCAGCATAAGTTATAAGAAGCTGTAACATCTGTATAATTAATTTCATACTACTACTTCTAAAAATTATAAAAAACATTGAGATTTATAGATGTTTTTCAAGCCAAGCATGGTGGCACACGCCTATAATCCCAGCACTCGGGATCCAGAGGCAGAATTGCGTATGTTCTGGGACAGCTTGGGCTACGTCGTGAATTCAAGGCCAGCCTGAACTACACAGCCAAGACCCTGTCTCAAAGATAAATAAATAATCAAATAAAATAAAGGTTTTTCACTTCCTAGGCATGAATTGGGATTTCTCTCAAGTTATCCATGATGCATCTTTTAATAATTTGATACACGTTCACATGCAATATTTATCTTGTTATTGTTTTGGTTTTAAGTTTGTCACAATACAATCTCCATCCAAATCTCTCCCTCAAGAACTCATTCTTGTCTGTGCTTAGTCACAATAAGTACTTTTAATTTTAAAACATTTTGAAAAAACTTATCAGAGCATTAAAAAGTCCTATGAAGTAAACACCAATGAACTGTATAATACTTCAGAATTTGAGAACTTGGGTAAATGACAGAGAAGAGGAGAAATAACTTTGTAAATCTTACATGGTTTTCCAGAGTACTGTCTTGGAATTGGGAAGTTCTTTTTACCCCAAGAGATAGTGGGTGCCATGCTGGTGCCCCCTCCACCCACAGCAGGGTGAGAGTACAGTCACTCCCTTCCAGCCAGCCCGGGGCCGCAGACTCCCAGACACGCCAAACAGGCTGGACACACTGCGTTGGTACCTCGAGCTTCCTCTCGTGGGCTGTGTAGAGAGGACACTTGGGTGGGTTTTGTTGAATGTGGGCTGGTTTGGGGTTCTTAGGTAGAAAACATTAAACTCAAACCATTGAAATAATTGCAACAAATCAGCTGGACAAGACAGGACACATACTTGCTGACTGAAAATCAGGATGGACCTTCCCCGACTGTTTCCTTCCACTTGAACTGGCCAGAGCGCAGATCAGAAACATTTAGCAGATTAAAACTAACAGCTTAGGAGGTGAGCCATATTAATACTAATTATTACCGCTGTATTTGTACAGCAGCTGTGAACAATTAAAAGCCTATACTGTATTTCTAAATTCCCAAGGACCCACAAAAAACATTAAGACATTTTTGGAAGAACTTTCAGTATCTGTCCGCAGTTAATGACTCTCCAAGTAAGACAGTCAGCCTCCAGCTATGTCCATAGGTAGAACCACAGCATCCCAGCAAAGTTTCAGGTCAGTTGGTTTCCAGTACCAAGGAATTTAGCATTAAAAATTAAAATAAGTAAGAAACGTTAGAAATATCACACAATTATGCTCTGAAACTAAACCACTTAGTGAACCCAGCTGCTGAGTGGAAGATATTCAGGACTCACTTTTTAGCCAGAGATCCCACAGCACCGCCCATGTCAGGAAGAGAAAGAAGAATAAAAACTAACAGCAAACCACCCACTGCTACTCACTCTTTGTGTCCCTGACAAGCGGCTCCACTGAGGCAGGCCAGGCTGCTGGGCCAAGTCTCCTGATGTTAACGCTTTATGTTCTGGCCTTTTCACTTGCCCCATCTCCCTAGATACCTAGATTAGGGCCAAAAGCAAAAAAAAAAAGGAAAAAAAAATTGCGCGCAACTCTTTTGTTTTTGATACACACACACACACACACACACACACACACACACACACGTATATACAGTACTGTACACAGATCATTCAGATAAATAGAATAGAACTGGAAGTCCAGATATAAATCTTTAAGGCTTATGCCATTGACTGGAGAAAAGGACAGTATTTAACAAAAAGTATCAAGACAAGTAGATCCCACATAGGGAAAAAGAAACAAAGCTGTACTCCTACCCTACAAGATACATAAAACTTAATTCAGAGTGGATGAGACACCTGAAGGTAAGAACTAAAACCATAAAAATCTTCAAAACACATCATAAACCTTTGCAACATTCAGTTCACTGAGTGTTTCTTACATATGACACTCAAAGCGCAAGAAAAGAAGTAATCAACTGGACTTCATGAACATTAAAAACTTTTATGCTCCAAAGGATACTATCAAGAAAAGGAAAAGACAACCCACAAAATGAGACAAAACATTCGCGAGCTGTGCATCTGATAAGGAACTTCTTACTCAGAATACAGAAAGCACTCTTAAAAACTCAAAAATCATACAATGCAGTTTAAAAGTGGACAACAGATTTGAATAGGCATTTCTTCAAAAGAACAAATACAAATGACTAAGAACACAAAAGATGTCTTGCCCAATCAGTAGGCAAACGAGTATCAAAACCACAATGAGATAATCACTTCACACCCACTAGAATGGCCATAATCAAAAGGACAGACAGTAACAAATGGCGAGGGTGTGAAGAAATTGGAACCCTCGTGCACCGCTGCTGGGAATGGAAAATGGTGCTGCCACTCCGGAAAAAAGCATAGCAGTTCTCAAAACATTAAACACACAACTATGAGATGACCTAGAAACTGTGCTTCAAGGAATATACCGAAGAGAAATGAAGTAAAAGAATGTCTGTGGCAGCATTGTTCATACTAGCCAGCAAGTTGTAAAACCCCAAATGCTTACCCACTAACAAACACATTTTTAAAGGGTGGTACATTCATACACTGAAGTATTGTTCAGCAGTAAAGAGCGATGAAGTACTGAAGTACAGCAGAAAAGAGGGGTGAGCCTTGAAAACGTACTGAGGGAAAGAAACCAATCACAAAAGCCCCTATGTTATATGAGTTCACACATGGGAAATGTCCAGAATAGGAAAATCTATAAAGACAGAGGGTGGATTAGTGGTTTCCTAGACCTGCTAAGAAGTGGAATAAGAAGTGACAGGGCAGTTGATGAAAATGTTCTAAAATTTGATTGTGGTGACTGTTGGACAACTCTGAATACACCAGAACTTCACACTGTACATTTTCAAATACTGAATTTTTGTGGTAGATGAATTGTCTCAATGGAGTTGGTTCAGTATCACATATATGGTGAGAGCGCGCGAGAGATCAGCTACAGGGTAAGATGTTGGTAGTTGTATCTTCTTGCAGAGCTCAATAACCCATTATTTTAAGGAACGTTGTCCACATAATGCTCGGTATGTTTTTGTCCTTGGCTCAAGGTTGAATTTTGTACTTTGCGGAGGACCCCAGACCTAGAACTAAAATGTCAAAAATGTCAGCACAAAATCTACAGAAAGTTGTCGTAGCAAGTGTTCCAGGCGCCTGACCTAAAGTGGTGACTCAATGAATTCTGTGTGCAAGGCTGTGAGTGAGCCCCCCCCCAAAGAATGAGCATTTTTAGCAGCTCATACCTTCCCATATGATTCTAACTGGCCTCGTGAAGTCAGCTCAGCAGGCAGAAGTACGGAGTAGTGGGCCATGGGCTGGTGGGTGTGCCACCACCACAGCTGGAGAACCCCAACCTCCAGTAATTCTTGCCATCAGTTTCATATGACATGTAGGAGCTTTTCAAATTTAAACATTCTGATAAACCATGTTGGGTGAAATACTAGCCTTTAGAAGAGTAGATTCCTCAATTCCTTGAGACTCTCAGAATAAAATAAATACATCCTCATGACAATTTTTGGAATGTACAGTATTTGCTTGTCCACTTTTAAGAGAATTATTCAATTCTAGGAGAACAAGAACAGTGGGTCATACAGCCAAAATGAAAAAAGCCCTCAGCTGTACCTTTTCATCTATGGGACACAGACAGCTGGCTTGCACACCCCAGTTGTTTCCTGCCCTAACAGTCTGACATTTTTCCAATCCAAAGAACTTTACATCCTATTCCATCTTCTATTTCCCATAACAAAGGCAAGCTCCTTCCTCCTATCTCGGAGGAGGAAATCCGAGCTATGAGTGAAATGGCATCTCTGAGAGGGGGAATGGTTGGGCACGAACGATTACTGCATTCTCAGTGACAACTGTAACCAATTCACTTGGCTGGCAAAGGAAGAGAAAAGAGAGAGGAGAAATACAGTGTTAAAACTGTAGACTAGAATTTTAAAACTGTACCCCAAGGCAGTGGATAGAAAGGAGGAAAAGAAAGAAAAAGACAGACAGAAAGAAGGAGAAAAAAGAAAGGTAAGAAGGAAGGCAGGCAGGCAGGAAGGCAGGAAGGCAAAGCTCTTACAGAATCATCAAATGTTTGGCTGTGGAAACCAGAAGCTTTTACAAACAAGGGAACTGAGGCAAAAGAGACTGATTTACCAGTGTTCATAGTTGGTTACTGGCAGAGACAGGCCAGCCTACATAAATCCAGGTCTTCTGGCTACCTGTCGGGCATCTGCTTACCTCACCAGAGTAAGGAAGGAGACACAGAAGGAAGTGCTCTTAGGGGCAAAGACTAGAGAAATAGTCAGTAAGGCTTGTCACACTGGTCCTGGAAGCCTGTAAGAAAAGCCCTGCACTGTGAGCCATGGAACGTAGCTGAGGACAGCACTGTGACCACCCCAACTCATCTCAGAAGGGTTTCTGGGGGCAGCGAAGGAGTGAACAATTGGGAAACTGAAAACGCCTCCCACAGTCCTGACAAGCAGGGGCAGTGCCTTCCCTCCATACTTCTCATGTGGCTCACAGACCTCTGCCTGTGCCCCCCTGAAGGACTCTTCCACCATTGGAAGGAAGCCCATTCACCGTGGTCCAAGTTTGCTTCAAGGACAAACATCTTGTTCAGAGTCAAGCTGACTATTCTAACTTATGACATACCGGAAATCTGGGGCAATGTCAAGTTTCAAGGCTTCATCGCCTCCTAAGTTTGACACATAGAGGTTTTGTCATCAGTTTAACAGAAAGTTGGTCCTCCAACTATTACCATCCTTCAACTAAGAACAACGAAAGATTTCTAGAGTCAGACCAAGTCATCAAGAAAGGAAATATATTTTAAATTGCTCAGCACACAATATCAAAATATTTAAACAACAAAATTCACCAAGGTTAGAAGGAAGCTGGGAAGGTCAGTTAATCTCCCCAGCCAGAGGATGCTCTGAATGTTCTCTTATGATTTCAAATAAATGGCCTTTCATACATGGTTGCATCCCTCAGGCATAATTTTGACTAACTGCCTCTCATGAGTTCCTTTTATCCAATCAAAATCAATGTCTTTGGAAGTTCCTACCCCTTTTACTCTGGATTGGCCAAAACAACATAAGATCCAGGAAGACTATGTAAAGACAGGTCATTACATTCTCTTCCTAGTTCTTGTGAGATGATGGTGCTTCAGGAAGATACTTGTGTTACTGTTTTCTAAATTCCCAGCAAAGTAATAACCAAACTCTTTGCACTTGCAGAGTGCTAAAAGTTTAATATTCAATAAACTGAAAGGTTTTACTGAATGAATACTAAACACATCTGTAAATAGTCGACAGTATGGAATTTATTTGAATCCTCCTGGTTTTCTGTCTGTATTTATACCTCCAGGCACAAACAACAGAAACAGCTTGGTAAAGACTCACAAGAGTAGTTAACGCTCACAGACGAGAAGCAGAAAATGCCAGGAGGCATATCACAAATGCTCTTTTAATATTTATTAAGCCAACAATAGTGTTTTGGGTAAATCTTATTAACAAAATACATAAAGTACTGGCAAATGAAATTTTAGTTCATTTATATCAGATGTGCCTACAATCCACATTTTTAGTAAAAGGACAATAAGCATTCAATTGAGAGGCTTGGGAATGGCATGTTACTTGAATATTATGTATTATTTTTCCATTATTTAAGATGTCAAAACTTTTTGTGGAGAACATTACATAGGATGCTTTTAAAATACTCCAGTTGTATGTAAGTATAATTCAACTATTTACATCTTATCTTGTGGAAAGGCCTTCGGTCTTGGAAAGCATTTCAAATCCTTTCTGCAAAGAGTAAGGTTTTAAAACCTATTAAAGAAAACAAAACCTTGAGAAGATGGTAAACACAAGTCATTTTTCTAATACTCATTGTTTGATGTACTATAGGCCTCTACACAACCTTTAGCAATTACATATTCCAATCATTTAATTTAGAAAAGTATTTGCTAAGCAAAGAAACAAATGTACCTATCCTTTTATTCCAATTTACCAATTTAAATAAGAGGAAAAAGTACATTGCTAAATGCTACGTCTATTAAACTCAAACAAACTTGTACCTTTTATTTAATGTGTACATCTTCGAATAGTCCATATCTGACTAAACTCACAGATTGTAAACACCCCCCACTTCCACACTGCTCCCAAGTCCTCTACTTCCTGCAAGTTAAACGGGAGGTGCAGCTTCCCCTCTCCTATGCCTGCTGCTTAATACACCACCAAATAAACATTTGTAGGCCAAAGACAATGCCTGGAGCCACATCCAGGATGCCACTCAGGAGGGCGAGCCCAAGGTAAATGGGTGTCAGTGCCCACCTTTTATCCTGATAAAATTAAGAACAGTTAAAATGGGACTTGAAAGGAAAATTGCAATGGGTCAGCCTGAGCAGAGGGGATGATGGAGCAGGAGGAAATGGAATCTCACCCCCATGCCATGCATTCTCCTTTCCTCAGGTAACAGTTCTAGCCCTGCATGGAGCCTGCGCACAGCACATTAGCAGCACAGCTGTCAGTGACGTCATCCCAGGAGCTCTTCACCCGAGTCACGACCTCCTGTAGGCCAGGACATGAGAGATGAGGGCCTGTGGTTCTAAAAGAAATGTGGTCACAAGAAATTCAGACTAGAATGCGGGGTCTGGGGAGTTATGGTGACATTCCCGAAGGAGATAGGACTCTACTTGAAGCAATGTGGATTTTTGTGCATAAATTAATGTAAATTGATTGTTGGATATGAATAAAAGTGGACTGTTGCACATGAAAATGTAAGTTGTCCCCTGAAAATAAGCTCTACTTCGTCTTTTGGAGTAAAAATTCATATAAAACCGGGACTTATTTCCAGGGAAATACAGTAGACTGACAAAAAGGAATCTATTTATGACACTTTACTTGAGGCTCTTTTCTCACCAACAGTTTAGCTCTTACCCTAATTTTGTAAGGCCAGACAGTGACTCTTAACAAAGGAAAGTGAGGTGCGATAGAACTGGAAGCCAGAACAAAGAACGTAGGCTTCATGACGCAGCCACAACTTGAAGACAGCAGTATTGGGGCCACGAACTTCATTACTTTCGCCTTGCTGAGTTGGTGTGTTTGGTAGTTGAGCCTGGAAGGGTCTGAACTGCTATGTCTCCCTTGATGCTTTCGGGTGGGCTGTGTTGGGCCTAATGGTCCTGATCCTTCTAAGTAGCACCTGTTGATGCTATCCCTTGCCCCAGCAGTCGCCTCCCTGAGTCACCACCTGGCAGAAGCCAAAGCAGCTGTTCTGCCTCTTCACCAGATACGAACATTAAGAGCATTATAGGGACTGATTTCTATGAAGGAAACTCATAATTTGTACATAGCAGTCTTTCAAAACTCTAATGAGTCACTAGGAATCCCATTAACATGCAAACCACGATACACTGGAGTCTAGATTCTGGATTTCTAACAAGCTCCCCAATGACCTCTGCTTGCTGGCCTGGGCCACATTCTGCAAACCTAGGTACAAAGCCAGTAGCTGCAAGTGTTACAGCCCATGAGGCTTACTAAGGCAGGTTCAAAACCTAACACCAGTATCTGAAATGGAGCCCACAACCATGGGCTCTCATTTTATTTTTCATGGTACTGGGGATTGAGCCCACCAGGGCCATTGAACTGAACTACATTCCTCGGCCCTTTTTTAGAATTTTGAGACAGGTTCTCACCAAGTTGCCCACACAAGACTCAAATTTGTGACCTTCCTGGCTCAGCCTCCCAGTGTGCTAAGATAACAGATTTGTGCCACACCACAACCTACGCTCAGGGATTCTCATTCAGCGCAGCCTCTGCTCTTGGGCTGAGAGTATGTATGGCTCAGCTATTCTCAAAGTTGCAACAGAATCTTCTAGGGAGCTTTTTAAAGCTCAGCTTTTTGGGGCCTCACCTGTAACATTTCCCATCAGGATGCTCTGGAGCAATCCCAGAGTCTGCATTTCGTACAAGCTCCTGGGTGATGTAAGGATGCCGATCCATCCACACTTTGAGAACCAGTCTACTGCTAGTTATCGAATCTTTGCAATGGACCTCAATGTCCATAGACAGAAAAAGACTTCTATCTACCAATTGTAGTACATGAGTGCCCTCGGACAATTTATCTATCAGAGCTATAAACCTACCTTGGAGGGGGGAGTTCCTACTTCTATTCCCTAATTTGTAAGATCAGTCTGTGCATGCTTAATGCTCTTTGAAGACAAACTTAACCCTCTCATCACCAAAATAACCAACAGTAATGCTGAATTTCATTCCGGACATTACACACTTACTGGGTATAAAAGCCTATAAACCATAGTGAATGGCTCATTTTATCAGCTTTCTGAGAAGAATTCCTATTCCAACTCTACTGCAGGACAGACAGGCAGGGAATGCCCATTTTGAAAGGCTCAGCATTTTGCTGTTACAAGTAAGGTATTTTCCCCGGAGTCATTAAAGATATCCCCTCTTCTATTCAGTGGATGAAAAACTGTATGTCAGTGCTGAGTGAGCACAAACACGCTCCCGAATTAGATATGTGAACCGAGTCAACTATGACTCCTAGCTAATGGCCTGCTGCCTTTTTGCTTAACCAAGAAGCAAAGACAACCCAGAGGTCCCATTCCCAGGACAGCCCAAAGGTGTCTCTTCCTACTTCAACCACAGACAACACAGCTTCGGTGAACAAATGTGACTTGAACCAGATCCAAGCTGTGAAACGTAAGTGCAGTGGCTATGCCAGGGCCATCATTAAGACACATGTATAGGGGTTGCCCATGACCAGTGATTTCAGACAAGTCCCGGAATACATTTCCCCTCAGTACCACACACGATTTCTCTGTTCAGAGATGAACCTGGGCAAATCTAATAAGCTGACCAAACATGCTTTTCTGCAACCAGACCCAAAGGACAAGTAGCCTTTGTTTCACCAAGGAAAACTTTCAGGCAGGGAAATGTTTCCATTTTTAAAGACATCCTCAGATATACTTAAAACCTAAGCATATAATCTTGTGTCACCAGAGCTCTCAAATGTAATATCATCCACCAAATAACTACCAAAAGAGTAGAAGCCTGGACATAATGCTGAGAGGAGAGTAGTAAAGAATGAAAACAGGAAGCAGAAAGGACCTCACAGCCCTCCTACACAGGGATCTTGTCCTCATCTCTCCTACAGGCTTCGTCACAGGCAACAGAAAACATGCTGTAAGAATGTCGAAGTTTATCTGCTGGGCAGTCCTCTAACCTAGAGGATACCAAGAAGCTGTCGCAGGCAGTGGTCCTGAAAACTTTCTGGAAGTTAATCAAGGCCTACCCAGGGAGCTTTTCAAAACCAAGAGCTGAACCCCCACCCCATAGATTCTGATGTCATAGGGCTAGGGCAGAGCTTTTACAAGCTCCCCAGTTAATTTAATGTAAACTTGGGTTGAGAATAGTGATGTTCAAGCATGTCCTTTATCAGGAGGAGGAGAAGGGCAGAGAGGCTGAAGTTTCTCCCTCCACGAAAACACAGTAGCCATAAAGAGGAGAAAGAAGAGGTAAAGTTCATCCTTTCCTCCTGACTTTCCTATCTAATCAGTGGCACCATCTTTCTTATCATGGGTTGAGAACCTCACAAGACCCTCCTTTCTTTGACCAGCACACTGTGTGATCATCGGTTTCAATCCTCATCAATGCTGAGCCTGCGGGCTCCACACCAGACACTCTTGGAAGCACGGGACCCTCTCGGTATTCATTCACTAGCCCTCCCAACATCTGTGCCATGGCTACTCCGACTAATTTCACAGATCTGAGCATTGAGGTGTAAAGAGGCTTCATTACCTGCTCAAATCAGTTAGAAATTGATAGAGCTGGAATTTAAAGAGATTCCCATTGGAGCCAGGAGTGTGGCTCAGGGATACAGCACTTGCCTAGCATCCTTGAGGCCATGGGTTCCATCCTAGCACTGGGAAAATAATGTGAAAAGATTCCTACGAATCCTACCCCTTAGCTATCCCATCAGCAAGCTGAAGGTTGTAAACAGAAGCCATCATCTGAGCAATATGCCAATAACAGAAGTTTAAAAAAAATCCAGAGTATCAGTGGCCTAGAGCATTAGACCAACCAATCCAATTGAATGACAGGTATTTCATTATTGCAGGCCGGCCCAATCAGAAGTAGTAAGACACTGAAACACTCCCACTGCCCTCTTCCACAATTACAGAAGGCAAGATGGCAGATCTAACTTCTGCTGGGCCACGTGACATGCATTCTTGGGCGGTGACACTGCTTAGCAGTGGAGAGACAATTCCGGGTAACAAATGGGAAGTGCCTACTATAGTTCTACCTACAAAGGAGATCAGAGTTGTAACTTTTAATGTCCTTCCCTTAAAAATATCATCCCACAGACTTGTTTTCTGAAAATAGGTGATACAAATGTACTTACGTTATGCTAGGATTTATGAAAGTAGGATTCAAGGGAAACTAAGGAAAGAAAGATGGATCTACACCCAATCCTAGTAAAGGAAACTGGGGGAGTGAGGAGGCTCTTACCTGGGCCATACAGCCCAAGACCTTCCTCCGGGCAGCAATGACATACTTTTAGTATAAAAATCTAAAGAATGCTCTTTATCTCTCAACTACAATGGCAGCTTTTTGTCCCCCAGAAAGAAATGCAGTATTAATTCATGAGGATTTTGTTTGCAGTCTTGATTCTTATCCCCAGGAAGCGTTTATCTTCTCTTCTGCTACAAGTCTCCACAATCTTCCTATGATTTACAAGTCAACTTTACTTCAGCCCCTGATCTCTCTGGGTCTTCCAAATCTCAGCCTCTCAGACCTCTCCCATAATTAGCCAAAGGATTCACATACAAGTAAAGGAATTGGCTGGGGTACAACTTTTGCTGAAAATTGAGAAAATATCTAAATATCACCCCAATTTATTCATTTTAGACAAAACCCACTAACTACACTGATTCTGAGGTCATTACATATAACACATGCTCCCTTTGGTGGTTCATTTCTTCATCACACATGTGCCAGAAACAAGTGTATGTGGTGCTAAGTATTAATGTGGGGAATCTGAGAGAAGGAGCCAGAAAAGGAATGTTGCATGGTAAGAATAAGTAAATAATACATAAAAATTAAAATAATTTGTAAATCAAATAGCCTAAGGGCTTAACATAAACTGCCACTAACCACCTATGTCATCTTGGATGAACAATTTAACCTCTCAGGATGTGTTTACTTTCAAAATCCAATTTGAAGCTGGTAGCATAGGCCTACAACCTTAGCACTCTGGGAGGCTGAAGCAGGAGGATCACAAGTGATAGTCCAGCCTGTGCAACGATTAGCAAGACTGTTTTAAAATTTTAAAAGGTTGGGGATATAGCTCAGTGCAAAGGTCCTGAGTTCAATCCCCCAAGTATCACTTAAAAAAAAAGTTAATTCCAGCTCTAATTTCCAATGTGGTAAAGATTCAAAAAATAGAATCCAAAACAGTATAATGGGAATTATCTCAACTCTGCTAACACCAGTCAAATTTAACTACACAGATACAGTATTAAGTATAGCTCTCACCTTTAGGATTCCAAAACTTAACAGTGTGAGGATATCTGACTGGTTTCCATGTCAATAAATTATTCAGGTTCTGAACAACTCCTTGCTCTGTATCTTTTGCACACTTTACTATTTGGAAGTCTTTTCTTAGAAAGCAGGTGGGAAAGGAGAAAAATATGAAATCAGATCTCTTCAAGTCATGAATAGAAGACCCATTTTTCTCCAATGCACTGTGCTACTTCAATGAAGGTTTTTTTTTTTTTTTAATTTTAGGAAAAGCAGTGACTTCTTTTCTACAAGGGATTCTTCTTATCCTTCTAGATTACTGCTTTCTGGTAGTTTTGATTGCTAGATATATCAACTTAATTCAGACAAAACATGCATTTTTACGCAAAATGCATACAGTATATTACACATAAGCCCAACTTATCTTCAATTACCCTCAATAATCAAAAGATAGATAATAGTTGCTTGAGAGTAAGCACTACGTCATGAGGTCTTTTTCACTTGCAAGGCCAGCCATGAGCTGTGCCCTTGATAGGGGTACGGTAATGTGAACAAACTGTTAACCTGCTAACTTACAAACATAAAATTTGATTCAATGATTAGGATAACTACAAGATTAATTAAATTTAATATAACCAAAACACCAATCTGAATGAGTCTAGAAATAGGACATGAATACAGATTTTATTTTAACTTGCTAGTAAACAACCAGCTTACAATTTAAGATTCCAATGTTGGCCTTCCATAAGCATATTACAATTATAATCCCAAGTACTACCCTAAATATTCCAGTCTTAACTGAATTTCCAACTCGTATGCAAGTCTATTATGTGCTTTAGCTAGCTGTAATTCATAAAATATGAGTGATAGGGGAAAAAAAAGTATAATTCAGTGTTGTATCCTGCCCAATAAAAAATAAACATCCTAGACATGTCCTTCAGTGACAATGGTCAGAACGCACTTGAGAAACACAAAACCTATGTGCATAAATACACATGCATACAGTATATTCCAGGATCAAAAAACTTAAAAAGCTAGAAGGAAAGAGAAACAAGCATGCTTAATATATTTTCCATGAATCAGGTTTTGTGTAAAAAAATCTTTAGTCATTGTTAAGGCTAACCTTCAAAGTAACCAAAAAGCAAAATATTGTAAGGCCCAGTTTTACATTAAAGAAATACGTTCCAAGCTAGTAAGAAACTCAGGTCACGTGGCTCTTAAGTGGTAATACCAGAAACTGATTCTTAATATATAGGATTCCAAAGACTTAAGACTCTCAGAGACATCATCGGCATTAATTTTTTTTTTTTTTCTTTTTGGCGGTACTGGGGATTGAACTCAGGACCCTGCGCTTGCCAGGCAGGCGCTTATTCCACTGAGCTATATCCCCAGCCCTCATTGGCATTAATCTTAACTCAGCATGGCATACAAATGAACCCTGGCAATGCTAGAATTTTAACTCCACATGAATTAAAATCTATACGTGTCATGACCCAGACTTTATTGGACTAGCGTGCACCTGTCACCCACACAACTAGAGACTGTTGCCTAACAACTCAGCCAACACTGGCCTTTTGGTTCCTAAACATGTCAAATGAATTAAGTTGCCAGCACAGATGCACTAACCCTAATATAGCAACTCTTCAGTTAATCACAATATAGGGATCTTTATGTTAGTATCTATGTCTACTATACTTTTATTGGATGTTTTTCTGCATCTGATGAGATGATTGTATCACTTGTCTCCCTCACGCTGTTAATAATTGCATTGCTTTTCTGACATTAAAACATCAGAACAACTCCTTGCTCTGTATCTTGCCCAAGATAGGTCTTATTTGAACTCATATTCTTTCATTAGTGGCTGTATTAAATCGGATAATATGCTATCTAAAATGTTGACATTTGTGCTAAGTGAAGCCGGCCTATTAGCTTGTCTTCCTGTGCTTCTCTTGTCTAGTTCTGACACAGAGTCACGCTAACCTCACCAAACACAATGGAGCAGCTTTCTATCATCCTCTAAGCTTAGGAACCATTGTCTGTCCTTGAAGGACCAATAGAACTTTATTAGCAAAACCACCTAGGTCTGGTGCCATTTTTTAAAGATGAAATTTCTCAGATAATTCTAGATTGACACCAGGTTGTAAGAAATAGTACAGAAGGATCTCTTATGTCATTTTAGCTCATTTCCACCAATGGGAACATTTTTTAAGACTATAATGAATATGTCAGGGATAGTTACATTAATATAACCCCTCAGTCTTCTTCCAATTTCCCCAGTTTCATTTGTACTTGTGGGTGTGGGAGCGTATTTGTTTACTTCTACACAGTTCTTCCACATGCACCTGTTTGAATGCATACATATACAGGCAGACATGCACGTATCTATGCACATCTACTGTCTTTATGAATATTATAAATTCATTTAGTATAATAACCAAAGCCACATATGGCCTTATATCTCGCTTTTTGTCTGTAATAGTCTCCAAGTTATACAAGGATACTTTTAAGAGCTATACAACATTTAATGGGAATATGAATCTCATTAAACTACCACTGTATATTACTGTACATTCAGGGTGTTCCCATGTTGTAAACTCTGTAAGTAAAGCTTTCAGAAACACATGTACGAACACTGTTTACCCAGTTCTGCTTATTTCCTTTGGACAGATTTGCAGAGGAGAAACTACCAGAAAAGATGGATTTTCCAAGTACAACACAGATCTGGCCAGTACCTGTAAGAAAAAACTTTCATCAGCCAGAAACAATAAATGACGTATTTTCCTTCGTCATCTATTTTTAGAAAAAAGCTAAATGTAAATGTACACCTAACATCTCGACACAGAGGGAGTCTACCCCAAGATACGCAAGACTCCAGCTTCGAAAGCAGGCGCTACCATGCACAGCCCGAGTTGCCCTCCGGGCTGGTGCCTAGGAGGTGAGCCCAAGTAGCATGCATACCCACAAATCATAATTAACATAATATACTAGATGAATATGCTGCTCACTTAAAAAACACCTATTTTTAATCTCATTCCATCTCAAGAATTTCTCTTAAGATACTGCATTTTACAGGTAAGAAAACTGAGCACACAGAGATTAAGAAGTTTCCCCGAGGTTGCATAGTAAATGTATTCTAACCCAAGCCAGTCTTAAATCCAGTACCTGGGCTCTGAACTATTCCACCGCAGACTGCCCAGTTAAGTTTTTTTGAAGGATGGTGTTAAGAGATTGAACTCAAGGCTTCATGTCTGTTGGGCAAGCGGTCTACTGCTGACCTACGCACTTCCAGATCTTAGATTCTTGTTTGTGCTCTCCGTAGCACTCAGATCAGGCTCTGGTCAAAGGGTCCCTCTCCAAGGAGAAGTCCAAGCCACAAACCACGCAGGGAGCCTACAATACAGTCTAAAACCTATGCCTTAAACGCTCTGCAAATGACATTAAGTCATACTGAGTCCCACCACATCTACTGCTGGTGATACCACAGTGGCTTGTATTAGAAAAGATATGGAAAAACAGCAGACCTTTGGTCCTGAGAACGGAGAGCTAAGTGTACAACCCAAGTAATACAGTGAATATATATTTCAGGCGGAGGGACTGTGATCAGCCATTAGAGATGACATGCCCTGCTGTACTGTGAATGAATTCCTTACTTCAGGAATAGATCTGAACTACTTCACTGTGAAACATGTTATACACAATAAACACATAAAATTTATCTGTTAATTAAAATAAAAAGGTTAATATTAGTATTTCTCAAATTGCACTTCAAGAACAGAAAAAATGAACAGTAAAAGCGTGAAGTTTCTCTAGTTTAAATACAGTATTATACACTTTCCCATAGGGTACGATAAGGTAGTTAATTACATTGTGCAAAGCCTACCTTTTGCCCAGCCTTCAAATGTTATACCTTTATTCTTTCTTTATACTTCATAGTAAATTACATTAAAACATTTAACTTTTCCTTTTGTAATAACAAGCTTGAAAAAGTAAATTTTCTTTAGTAATTACATATCTCGTTCCAGGTCCCGTTCTATAAAACTGAATTCTAATTAACTGCACATATCCTATGTCAGCTCTGTTTATATCTGATACACCTGTATACCCGTAAGAGAGGTAAACATGAAGGGTACATCTGCTGCATTTCTGTGACATTTCTCATGAAATACACTCAGTGGCACAGGGAAGAAATGTGACAACGTGTCTGTTTTTAATAACACTCTTCTAGAGCTTGGCCGCGTAGTGGCTATCACAGCACCAACTGCAATCCCCATGCTGCAGATGAGAAATTCAAATGCAAAGCCTCCAAAGACATCAAGACTACATACGCCCCCCTCCCAGTCTCACCGGTTCTTCCAGATTCCCCAAAAGACATCCACAATTCTACTCTAAAATGTCCTCTCCAATTCTGAAGCAGTGGCCTCTCCTGCCTAGTTGCTAAAGCTAATGCTGCCCTAGAAACAGACATGTCAGAATGTGACTCAGATTTTTAATACCAGCACCTGAAGCTCCAATAGCTCTGAGAAAAAAATTCATATTTTCGCCCTGGAAAAAAAAAATAACATTTCCACCCTGAAAGATTTTAAAGTGTTCCCTTTCTCAGCCCCAGGCCCCCACATTCACTCCACACCCTCACCCCTCGTGCTGGATGCCCAGCAGCACCTGTAAGAGACAAACCCAGTTCTCTCCTTCCAGCTACTGGATCTGCTTCGAGGGAGATAGCAGATGTTGAAAGTGCACCGCTGATGAGCCCAGACTTCTCGGTGTTTCGTGATGCCTCACACCAACCCCACAGTGAGGATGAAGCTGCCTTCTGGAAAGGGCCAAACCACCAAACTGTGGGCCCACCAGTGTCTGGGGGATTCAGCGCGCCTGCATACTGCCTTTAGGCAGGGATACCTGCCCACCCAGACTGCCAGGCCCCCCAAGGGCCTGCACCTCAGCACCAGCAAGAGTCTCTTGGCTCCTGACCCAGCTCTGCACCTGCAGAGCTCAGAAGGCTGGAGCCTCAGCCCCTCCCCTCGGGGAGCACTAATCTTGAGAAAGATCAGAGGAGTAAGAGACCTGATATAAAGCACCTTATATGGTGCACCTTTCAAGCCATGAAAACTAAGCCAGGGGGAAGGGTGGAGAGAAGGGAGAGACGAAGAAAGAAAAGGAAAATTAAACCCTCAAGTACCCTCTGTGCCTCAGCCCCGTGCATATGCCCCTTCATTTTATGCTCAGGACAGTCATGTTATAAAGGCATTCTTAGTTCCAGTTCTCACACTGTACTTTTTTTCTTGGTACTGGGAATTAAACTCAGGGTCTTCATACTGAGCTGTATGTCTAGCGTTTCATTTTTTAAAATTTTGAGGCAAGGTCTCACCAAGTTGCCCAGGCTAGGCTCAAACTTTTGATTCTTCTGCCATAGCCTCCCAAGAAGCTAAGACCATATGTTCGCATCATCTGAGATGCTTTACAAAAACACAGATTTTACGTGCTCCCAGGGAGTCTCCTTACCAGTTTGCCTTACTAGTTACAGAAGCATAAAACAGTGGGGGGAGTGCTGAATCCATCCTGAGGAATTATTTAGAGCTTAGATCTAATTGACAAGAGTCTCAAAGGAGAAATGCTGAACAGGTGACTATGTCCAAGAAATGTTCACAACAGTGACACCAGTCGGCCAGGACCAGGAGACACAGCGGACAGAGAACAAGGCAGTGAGCGAAGCACTACTAGGAAAGAATGTGTCTATCTGGTCAAAGCACATGGACTCCACACAGTAGATCATGGGCAACACGATCACAGTCACAGAAGACTAATCAAAGAAGAGGCCAGCATTCGGGCCAGGAAAGGCAACTCACAGCTACTGACACAGACGCAGGAGCTGGCAAAGGCCCGACAGAGAGAAAAACTGAAAGAGGTTTGCATCAGCGGGATGGGCGGAAGAAAGCGGGATGAATATGCACGGTCTGCCCATGCTTTACCCTCACCACCTAGCAGGGATAGTCACCTGCTGATTACCTGGATGTGGAATGAATAAATACAGGTGGCTTTAGAGGCAGACAGACACGGATGTGAGGAATGAGTCAAGGATTTCACCTAGGATTCAAATACAAAGGGATTAGACTTTAAATGACAGTTCACGCCCTGCTGACTAGAAGAGCCGAAGAACTGCGGCTTGTTTCCAGCAAAGGCTCTTCTTCATTACTTCTCACTTTTCTCTAAGACTTTATTTTGGCTCCTAGTCCATGAAAGAATTAAGTGATTTTGAGATACTGGAATGTGCTCTTCACAGTGGCATCTATGGTAGCTCTTCTTTGTGCCTTGGGAAGAAGAAAATGATGGGCGAGATCTTTTAGTTTGTTTTTTGGCAGTGGAGGAAGGACATCTAGTGAGGATCTAAACTTAAAGGCAGTCCTCCTGGGACCTCCTGGGTCACAGCCAGCAGCCACACCAAGAGCACACTGGCTTAACTGGACTCCCTATAAACTTTAATGACAGAGCTGGCCAAGTTCTGTGCAGCTGACCGACTTGACCACCCTGAGCAGACTCCAAGATACCTCTGGGGACCAGTCAGGTCTCTAGGGCTCCCGGCAAATTGAAATCTGGTTTGACCTTGGAAAAACATAGCTGATCTTTTGAAATTCTTCCCAAACTAATCACTCCCCATGATGCCATTTGAGTGATCATGTCACACAGTCTCCAGTAAGCTGACCTTTGAACGGTGGGCACTATCCACACTGGGTATGCTGCCCTGCTTGGGAACATTATTTATCACTTAATATTAAAAAATAACAACTAGATGTGTGACATCTCACAAGGAGTTGAAAGGCAAATTTCTTGGACACACATCATCTTGCAAGCCTCATCTTTTTTCATAAGAGCTTTTTTTTAAATGACATCTATCTGCTGCTAATATCCAACTAAGCGATAAACAGCCCTGTTTCTATCACACTCTCTAGCAGAAGTAATTTGTCTCATCACCCAAACACCCAATATACATCTTTAAGAGAACTGCAAAAGTTCTGTAATTTCCATTTCATTTTCCTTTGGAATGCAAAGTTTCCAGAGCCTGCCTTACACAATGCATGGCTCCGAAAGACTCAAGAGTTTCTTTTAATTTACAGACATCTAAGCATGTTTATAAAATCCCACTGGCTCAAAATGATTCCTTTCCTTACATATCTTCCCAGTTCAAATGATGTGTTTACAGCAGCCTGCAATATATCATTTCTAAAGATAAACAGTCAGATGAAAAACGGACAGAAAGCAGCAGCAGGTCACCTCTGCCACAGTCTTTCCCTTTGCCAGGTGTTCCCCACAGTGAAAGTCCTAACCTGTCAGTGGAAGGCATGAAGGGCTGGCTTTCTCTGCATCCACCCGGGACCAGCTGCTGAGTCCTTTACAGAGATCACTTTGCACCTTAGCGCCTGCGAACCTCCCCACCCCCAGCTAGGTCTAAAACTCAAGAGCTCATAACTACAGACATTTCTCCTTGCTTCCTTTTAAAAGACAGCTTCTCAGTTCAAAGAATCACTTTCTAAATCCCAGGACACTGTGGCAGTTTTCAAATTAAAATGCAAAGCACAGGAAATAATGTTCTCTTAAAGGGTAAACTTCTAAAAATTAAGCCTTTGGCATCCGTGTGTATTTATGGTGCTCCACGTGAAACAAAGAGAGACTGAAAAGCATTTTAAACGAACTATTAGCCATTCTGGGCCTTGAAACATCTTTCACTGAGAAAGACTGACTCACTGCCTAACAAAGACGCTAGCTAATCTCGGAGTTGACATTTTATAAATACCTAATCACCCTTCCGGAGGATATTCCAATGGCTGAAAACAGTGTCTACTGCAATAAAGCTGTTTACTCAGAAAACATCTAATTCTCGTTCGAATTGAGAAACATTAGCCCCTGAAGATGCAAACTTCAAGGCAAAGTTGTCACAGGGGAGGGCAGGTTATCATTCAGCCAGAAACTTAACTCCTTAAGGAGCACTGTCAGATTTACACACAAAAAAAAAAAAAAACAGGGGATTTTTCTTTCTCTGGAATCCCAAAACAGAAACATTTCTTAGCAAACCCCTGGGCAGCATTTAGTGCTTAGAAGAGGAAAAACTCCTAAAACTAGACAACATTTTAGGCACAGATTCTCTTTAAAATCATTAGATGAAGTTGTCCCTTTGCCCTGTTTTGCAATAAAATGAGCAATAATGTTTTTCCGAAATAAACACACAATCTCTCTTTTTGTGTCCAACGAGCCAAAGTTCATCACTGGCTGGGAGACTGCTAATCCCCACGGATTAAACCATCATTTGCCGGTAAGAAATACTGGTAAGGCTCGGAGTACATTGTATTTTACAACCTGAGAATTCAAAATACTCACTTATTCTGCATAGTTTTCCAATTTTACGTGCTCCAACCCAGAGAAACATTTGGGGATGTTACCACCCTGATAAATACCCACGACAATGCCGGGAGTCAAAGAAGTTTCCCATTCCAAACTTGCCTCAGCTCAATGGGGGGGGGGGGGTTGTCACAAAAACGACTACAGACGGTACACAGTAATCTGTCCTGGAAAAAGCCCATTTAATTAAAAAAAGACACGTTATTAGGTGGCAAAAAGAGCAACCGCGAGGAACCAGAAAGGACAGAAACTACCGCCGCGGGCGGCGAGGGTACAGAAGACCGAACCGAACCAGAGGTGCTCAGGTTTGCACCTGGCGGGACGGAGCTCCCAGGCCGGGACGCCTACGGACGCGGGGAGTCGAGGAGGCAGTTCCCATTAGGGGGCGCTCGTTGGGCGCATTGGGAGACAGAGAAACATGCTCCAGCCCCTGAAACGCGACCCACAGGAGCAATCAGTTCGCACTGCGAGGGAAGGAGAGGGATGCTGGGTGCCCGCAGCCGGCCGCGCCCGCCGAGACTCCTCCGGCCGAGACTCCTCCGGCCGAGCCCGAGCGCGCGCGCGGCGTGCAAAGCCTGGGTCCCCCAGCATCAGGCGACCCGAGGCCGCGCGCCACGGCCCCCGCGCCCAGCCTGCGGTCCTCGTCGCCCTCCACAGCAACTCGGATTAAAATGTCCTCCCGCCCCGGAGGCTCGGGCCGCTCTGCAGCCCTGTAGGAGAGGTCCGCGAGGACCTCACTCTCGGACGCGACCTGCGGATCCCAGAGTCCCCTCCGGAGCCGCGGACTGATTTTCCACGAAGGGTCGGGACCTCGCCCCAGCCACAGAGCGCATCAAACAAAAGAACTTTTCCAAACTTTCCTCTCCAATCGCTCTCCGGTTTCTCAAATCTGACCCCGTCTCCCCAGGACTTGCATTCAGTCCAACTGAGAAGCCGAATTGGGGGTACGTCCCCCAAGTTTCCAGGTCAGCCCGGGGGCTAGCGGGGTGCACTCGATCCCTCGCGGCCCGCAGCCAGGCTCCCGCCACCCGGCACCCCTTCCCCTCTGTCCTTCCCGCACCTCGCAGCAAGATCCCCCGAGGGCGACGAAGTTAGGAGCGACTTCGTGGCCTCTGCGGGCAGATCGAACTGCGCTGCTCTGCCCCGTCCCCGGGGTCCGTGGGGAGACGCCTGCAATTAGCGCTTTTCTGGAGGGAAGGAAGGTCACAGGCCGGGGGAACCGGCGGAGAAGCGAGTGCATTTGCTCCAGCAGATCCCGGGGCCGAGCGCTGCGTCCGGCAGGGGGTCCCCCGCGTGGCGCTCCCCGGCACCCCGCGAGCTGCTCTCGTGGCCCGGGGCACCGTAACCAGCGCGCGTCCCGGGCCTGGCCCACTCACCGACTCCGCCGACACGCAGGCCACCAAGCCCAAGGTAAGCAGGATCCACGCGCGCCGCATATTCCTCTGGAACCGGCTTCTCCCACCGCCGCTCGCAGAGAGTGAAACGAAGCCTCCGTCTGCCCAGCGCTCAGCCCGCGCAGAGGGATCGGGAGCCGAGCAGCCGCTGCGATCCGGCTCGGGCTCGAGGCTCGGGGGCGCCCGCTCTCTCCTGCGCCTGCTCCCGCCGCCCGCGCTGCGCCCCGGGGACGCGGAGCCCGCTCACTTGTTGGTTTCTGCGCTCCTGGCACAGAGTTGGCGCTCCAGGGAGGCTGCTCTCTGGACCTCTTCTGGGTCTGCTGTGTTTTTACTCCTTCCCCCGCGGACTCTTTCTCCGCGTCGCGGCTTGGTTTCTGATTTTAAGGAATAAACTCGACGGCTCGAAATGGAGCTGAAGTTTGGGGGCCGAGCGGCGGGGGCGCGCGATCCGCGCGGCCGGAGCTCCCGGGGCGTCTGGACAGCCGCGCGCCGGGGCGGGCTGGTAGCTCTGCCGCTGCGTCCCTGCTCCGCCCCCCCCCTCTCCCCCCCCCCCCCCCCCCCTCCTCTCCCTCCTCCCCCTCCTCCTCCCGGGCCTCCGCCTCCGCCTCTTTTCCTCCCGCTCCCTCCCTCCCTCCCTCCAGAGCCTGCTTCTCTGAGCTCCTCCGGCGACTAGGGGAGAAGAGGCGGCAGTGTGGCTCCAGATAAACCCGGGAGAAATTCCTACAGGATTACACCCCGATTGGCAGCTCCGAGGACCAGTGGACGTCAGCGGCTCCGCGGGGTGGCTGCTCCCGGAATGCTGGTACGCAGGCCGCGGCTGCCCCCTCCCCTTCTCTGTTCCTTCCTCTCTCCTTTATACTCTTTCCGCATTTCCCACTTCTCACTTCTTCTCCCTTGCACCGTAACGAAGAAAGATCTGTGCAGACACGACAGACATTTAGCTTTCTGCTCGCAAGAATCAGACAAGTAGGGAGACACTGCTTTGAGAGTTAAAAAAAGAAAGTTTATAGATACCTTCAGCAATGTGAAATGCTCATAAATCTTTGGTTCGTGAAAATTGCATTTTAAAAGAGAAGACAATAAACGTGACAAATGTGTTAAAACTCTTTCCCACCTCCCATCTCCACCCAAAACGGGAAGTGGAGGAAGAATCCTATAAACCCAATAGGCAACAGTTCCAAAGCTCATAATTTCATTAAGGGCTTAAATACCATTTCTGCCTCACACATAGTTTATGTCCCTAAGGCATTTTTATAGGTTTCATTTCCGATAGTGGTGTTAACGTTTGGAAGCTACAAATAGGCCAGTTTGATGAGGAATTGGACAGAGATCCTGAATAATAACAGATTTAAGGGAATTTCAAAGAAAAGGATAAAGGAATTTATAAGCTTGAAGACAATAATGAAAATTATTTCCTGAGCGGAGGTAACTGAAATATTCTGTTATAAAGTTACGTTTCCTTTCAATTCAGTGCCCATGGTGTGCTATAGAACATGGCGAATGCGTATTCCCTTCCAGATTTTACTACCGTTTTTCCCTGTGATGTAGGGAGTAAATGAACCATGAAGCCGTCCAGCTCCTACGACCCCTGCTTCAAGGAACCGGGGTCCTCTTGGTCTTGTTTACCACAGTTTCCTCACTTTTGATACGTAAAAACAATAAATGTACCTTGGTAATCTTTGTTCAGAAGCACAGTCCAAACCGCACAGAGAGTTGTGAGCTCTTATGTAAACATGTAGACTAGACTCTTCCTAACATGGAGTCTTTGAGGGTTGAGATGGGAAAACTTCTTCTTTTTTTTTTGGTGGTACTGGGGATCAAACGCAGGACCTTGCGCTTACCAGGCATGAGCTTATGCCACTGAGCTATAGCCCCAGCCCAAGATGGGAGAACTTCTGAAATGAGGTTCTAAAGGAAAACGGCCAGTGTGGAAGAAATGCAAAATGCCATAACTTTTCACCTTTATCTACAAAAAAGGGACTCGGTCCACTTTCCAGTCTTCAAGCAAGGTCACACCTCTGTCATCCCCAACAGTTAAAGAGTCCATGAAATAAATTAGAATTGCAGGAAAATGCGATAATGCGTTCACTTGCTGGTTCCCAGAGATTGCTACTTAGCAGCACATGCACCTCACGAGGCCCTCAGTGGCTGGGTAGGCTTGGGCAGGCAGTGAGAAAAATGCACGGAGAGGCCGATGACAAACGCTTGCAATCCTAGCACTCTCTGAAGCTGAGGAAGGAGGATCCCTGAATTCAAGTTCAGCCTGGGTAATCGGGCAATAGAGAAACCTTGTCTCAAAATAAAAAACCTGAGGGAGTGTAGCTCAGTATGAGAGCCTTGAGTTCAACCCCCTGGATAGGAGAAAACAAAAGAATGAGCAAAAAGATGTGCCTTCCAGCTTCCCTGAAAACATGCTCCAAAATTCGTGGTGTTCCTGAGGCTTTCAGTGACTTACTCTTTAAAACTGAGGGAGCAACACTGAAACTATGTGCTCAGGGACCTGGTACCATTTTGAGTGCCATATGCTATAAAGTATAAGAAATCAAATATTCAAGAGCTTGAGTACAGGCAGGTAATGTGACAGTATGAACAACACACACAAGTTGGCTACAAATAGATCACCTGTGCTAAGTGAGGACGGGGTAGGGGACAGAGGATGTCTTCACGTCTAAACTTGGAAATAATGAGGACATGTTTATAGATTTTGTTAACTGAGTTAAAAAGCTGGTGGGAACTAAATTTTGATAGAATTGTTTTACTGAATGGAGTACACTAAGTGTAACTTCTGGCAAACCGAAGTATATTTGCTAATCTAGTGTCCCGTCCTCCAGTGCAAGGACTGTTTTAAAAATGTCACTGAGTGCTGATAAAATGAACATCTGCTGTAAAAGTCTCAGAAGAAAATATATAAAATGAGCACAATATAGAGACTAAGACACAGAACTTTGAAAAATAGGAATTATAGAGAACCGCATAAATAGAAAAACAGCAATGAAAGCTACCGAAGACAGTTTTTAACCTAAGCAGATACAATAGCCTCTGATATCTAACAATATCACATTACAACCATGAACAAGCAGGTGCTTTGGCCCGAAATGAGCTGTCAGAATAGGAAACGCTACAAAAGGAAAAAAATGCCACCTCACTGTTCTCGGTTGCTATTCCACTTGCCACTGCCTGGAATGATATCAGGAGTCTAGGCTAACCATCCATGGGATAGGATCAGCCCTGACAAAATTAACTTGAAAGATGGTAGAACCTGAAGGTAAGAGGAAGCCCATTCCAGCCAACTATTAATTACCCATTGCTAATAATGGCAAACGAACTGAGGCCATAATAAAAATCTATAGACAATCCAAGAAAAAATCTAATTTTAGACTCAAATTTTCCACTATTCTCTTCTTTCACCCCCATCAACCCTTTGCAAGGGAAGTTTGCTGATTTGAGTTTTATAAATTGATATGGTGCTAATATTGAAAAAAACTATCATATTTTAGGCAGTAGGACATACACCAGAAAGTCAAGGAACTGTATAGTACATAAGTTAACTGAATAAGACAGGTGACTACCACTTAGGCGGTACACTTTATAGCAGTGTGTTATGGTTCATAAAAAGCTGACGAAACTTGGCCTTCATTTTGTCCATAAACATACAGTATGTGACTCATTTGCCAGGGCCTCCTTGATTAGGCATGTGGAGTTTCTCAATCCATGTTAGAGTTAATGCCTTTTTAAACTAATGGTTGTTCTTAAATCATGAGTCTGTGGTTAAAGTACACAACAAATTTCATCCAAAAATCAAATATGATATTTAAGAAAAACATTGTGTACAACATAATTCTTGGGCAAGATCCATACATGGGTAGATGAATTTAAGAAGGTTGTCCTCAAGTTATTTAAGCTTCATTTGTACATATTCAGTTGTACAGGAAAATCTCATTGTGATTTTATGAATGGTACTTTCAAAAAATAAACAAAAACAAAATTTGTATATATAAGGATAGCTGGAATAGGTGTATTGCTGATGTTTGTGGTTTATTGAAAGGAACAATCAGTGCTTAAAATTTTCTTTTTTCTTGACCAATTTTGCCCCCTTGAATCTGGTAATCAGAATAACTGATGTGAAAACAACAATATGCAGTATAAGAACCATTGTTGAGCTCCTACCATCTTGTATGGTGAAGCTCTGCATCATTTCCAATGTTTTTCTTTTTATTACTTGTTACTGTCTTTGACTGCTTGATCAATCTTACATTCTTATGTCCAGTGGAATGAGCAACTGCGTTGAAGATAACAGTATGTAATATAGCAACCATTGTCAATTCCTACCATTTTGTTTTGAGGTCATGTATTGTTTTTGTTGTATTGTTTTGATTTTGTCATCATGGTTGTTTTGTTAGTTTTTTTAATTTTTAAAATAAAAAAAATTTAAAAACAGACAAAAATTGTTCATATTTATGTTGTAGAGAATGCTGTTTTAAGAAATATATACATACAAATCAAGCTAAGAAACATGTATTAGCTCACAGTGACTGTATGTATGTTGACAACATCTGTAGCTCAAATTTTCAAAGATACAGTATATTGCTGTTAACTCTCACTACCATGATGCAAATAGGTCTCTTAAATGTACTCCTCATACCTAAGTGAACTCAGATCTTTTGGCACCATCTCCCCTTAACCTTTCTTCTCACCCCAGCCTCTGGTAATCACTAGTCCATTCTTTGCTTCTGTGCATTCAACATTTCTGGATTCCACATATAAATGAGATCATATGGTATTTGTCTTTCTGTGCCGGGCTGATTTCATTTAGCAGAAGGTCCCCCAGATGTCTTCATAGATAGCAGAATTTCCTTCTTTTTAAGGCTCAATAGTATTCCATTCTGTATACAGAACATATTTGCTTCATCAATTCGCCTACTGTTGGACGGCACTAACATCTCTGTGGACTATCACACTAGTGGCAGTCCAGAAAAGCAAGGCCAGAGATATCACCATACCCCACTCCAAATTATACTACAAAGCTCTAATAACAAAAGGCATGGTCCTATCACAAAAATAGACATAGAAGTAGATGAGATAGAGGACACAGCAACAAACTCATGCAACAGTATCTGTCTGGTTCTAGAACAACAACAAAAAACATACAGTGCAGAAAACACAGCCAGACTAACAACTGGTGCTGGGAAAACTGAATATCCTTATGTAGAAAATTGAAAATAGGTCCCTATCTCACACCCTGTGTGAAAACCAATTTAAAATTTGTCAAAAACTTGAAACTTTGAGATGTTACAAGAAGACATAGGAGAAACAACTCAATACACACACACAGGCAATAACTTCTGGAATAGGATTCCAACAGGACTGGAAATAGCAAGAATTAACAATGAGACTGCATCAAATTTTAAAAGTTTCTGCACACAAAGGAAACAACCAATACAGTAAAGAGACATCCTCCAAAATGGGAGACAAATTTTGCCCATTTCTCTTTCAAAAGAGAATAACATCTAGAATATATGAACTCAAAAAATTTAACACCAAAAACATAGCCCAAGAGTAAATAGACAAATGAATTGAATAGACACTTCTCAAAAGACCTAGGTATAAGGTCTTTTGAGACCTTCTTACAGATGGCCAATAAGGATTTGCAAAATGTTCCATATCTTTAGCTATCAGGAAAATGTAAATCAAGACTACGTTGAGAGTCCATCTTACTCCAGAGACATGGCTATCATCAACGATACAAAAACTGATAAATACTGGCCAGGGTGTGGGGTAAAAGGAACATTTCTACATGCTGGTGAAATGTAAATTAGTACAGCCAATATGGAAAACAGCACAAAGGTGCTGCAAAAAAACAGAACTAAAACTACCATATGATGCAACTATAGCACACCTTGGTGTGTACCCAAAGGAATTAAGATCAGCATACTATAGGAACATCCTTATTTGCATGTTTATCACAGCACAATTCACCATTGCCGAGGCATGGAACCAGCCTAGGTTCCCATCAACAGATGAATGGATGAAGACAATATGGTGTATATGTACAGCGAAGTGTTTTTCATCCATAAAGAACAACATCTGCAGGAAAATGGGTGGAACTAGAGATCACTCTATTGGGCAAAATAAGCCAGACTCAGAAACACATGTATTTCATGTTATTTCTAATACATAGACTCTAATAAAATTTTAAAAAAGAACAAGGTGACAAGAAAATGTAGGAGAAATTATTGGACAAAAGAAAGGGAAAAAGAGTTAAGGAGGTGGGTAATGGGAGAGAATATGATCAAAATAGGTTGTACAGTTGTAGAACACCACACTGAAACTCAATATTTTGCAAAATTAATAGGCACTCATAAAAATATATTTTAAAATAAATTAGTTTTAAAACACTTTCATATTTGGGATAACACAGACACTAAAAGAAACTGAGTTTTTCTTCCCTTTTTGACTTTTGCTATGAGCAGTTTTTACTACCAGGGATTACAAAATCTAGTACGTGTAGGAGCCTGAGTACAGGGCCTCTCCTTGGGTGCTTTTGCCGAATGCTGTGATAGATCTCACCAGTCACGAATATAGCCATTTATTCACAGGGTGCCTGCTTGCTGCCACATACCATTTTAGACTCTGTTATTTATATGTTTTTTCTAATTAGTGAAAGTATTTTTGCTTGATTTTAATGTTCAATTTTTATCTGTTGTTCAGTTTAATTTTAATGGATCCGTGAAAGCATACACCTTGTATATGTCAGTGAGGTAAAATTAGACTTTTTGTTACATGTGCATAGTGTATAATGCTCAAATCAGGGTAAACATTTATCTTCTTATTTGTATCTCTATGGTATTTAAAGAATAAATTTCATTTGTTTAAGGAAAGAGGTAATTTAATTATTAAATTACCTGCAGAGAAATATTTTTCATAGCTGGGTACCTTGAAAACTCTAAAACCAGAGGAGAATATGCAGTTACTTCTCTGAATGAAATTGTGTTAATATACCTACAAGTTAATGTTAGAAATTACTTCACTCCTCTGCTCCCTTGCTGAGACAGTTGTTGGGTTACCCAGCATAGGAATGTAGGCTCTTAATACCTGCAAGGGTAGGCTGGGCCCTAAAGTAATTAAAGCCTCAAGCTTCAGCAACTGACAAGTTAGGGTTGGAATCCCAGTTCCACCTATTACTGTATGCCTAGGGCCCTTTACACCTGAGCAGGACACTAAACCCTGAGCCCTATTTCCCCACAGGTAGGCTAGCTCTGTCAAGGTTGATGTGTGGAGTCTGCACAAATAATCCAAAGTATTTAGCAGGTTACTTTGCACATAGTGAACTTGCAGTAAATGCCAATTGTATTAGTATTTCCATTTAATGAGTGCTAATTGTTAAAAATGCCAGTATGGCTAGTTGTTTTTGTTTTTTTTTTTCTTGCAGGAAATCTTACCTGTTCTCTCAACTCTCTTGGCCTGCCTAATTCCTCTTAAGTGTCAGTTAAGAGGTCTCCTCATAAGCAAATATCTGAATGCCTTCTCTGGGAAAACTTTCCTGATCCCCCTAGACTGGATAACATGCTTTCAGATCATTAATTGTCACTATTAATTATAACTTACAGTACAGTACTTGAGTCATCATGAAATCTGCTTTTAGAAACACACCTTCAGTCTAAAAGTAAAAACAACTGGAAGGACATAGGACACAAGAGCACAAGCCATTCTATCTTTTTTAACAAAAGCACCATACGGTAAACCTAAAAAAAATCCAGAGAAATAGTATAAAAATCTAAATTGCAGCTTCTGAAACAGAAATATAGAGAATTCAATTGATTAAAGAACTCTTTGACTTTAGATAAAAACAAGGAAAATATCTCTGAAAAAAGATAAAGAGCAATAGTTTGTGGAGCTCAACTGTCTACTTTTCTTCTTTTTCATAGCTATTAGCGATACAGTAACAAAGGGCCTCATTCCAGTCTTGCATTATAAAGTCAACTTTCAACTCCAACTCCACCTCCAAGCCCTATTAAGTGTGTCCCAATATAAATGTCCTTCTACTTACACAGCCCCACGAAGTACATGGGCACGCACGCACGCACGCGCGCCCACACAGAGGCACACGCACGAGGTTTTTTGATTGTTTGTTCTGCTTTTGTTTCACAAAAATGGGGTCCCAGTAAACACATTTTCTTCATCTCATAGAAATCACTATCACTCAGCGGCATTTTCACGCAGGTTCCAATGGTTCCTTGGGGGATATTCCATACTTGATCCAGCCATTTCTCTATAGTGCCCACCTTTCTATCTCCAGTTTAGTCTTTTTTCCTCTCATAACAAACCACGTTGCAGGAAATACCTTTTACATATTTCCCTAGGGATAGTGATTTTCTTCCTTTCCAACAGTGGGATTGCTGGTGGGAAAGAGATAAATAGTTTTAATTTTATGAGATGTCGCTTGACAGTTTTCCAACAACAAAAAGTTCTCGCCCTCCTACCAGTGATGTTGAGAGTTTCTGATTCCTTTCTGCACATCCCAACCAGCAACAGGTGCTGGCTTTCATTCTGGCCACTTTGATAAGTATGAAGTGGCAGCTCATTGCCCACATTATGCGCAGTTTCCTCACGACGACTGCTTCAGTGTCTTTTCATGGACTTGCTATATTTGGAGTTTGGCTTCCGTAATTTGTCTCTTCAAATCCTTTCTCTTTCTACACAGTAATATGCTTTTTATTGGAAGAGCTCTTAGATGATTGCTATTAATCCATCTCACATATACTCTCTATATACTGCAATCACTTCCAGGTCTGTATCCTACCCACTGATCTACTTGTTTATTCCAAAGTCATAACATATTCAGCTGATTACCACAAGTACATAGTGCCAAAGCCAATCTCCTGGTTTGCCCTAACCACACACTCTTGGTTCTTTTCTTCCATGCCTTTCTTGGATATTTTAGGACATTTTTTCGTTCTCATAAATGCTAAGGATGTCTCATGCAATTAAAACAGACCATATTTGGATTCCATTTGGAATTGAACTAAATTTATGTATTGGTTTGGGGACAATTAACATTTTTTATGATACTAAGTCATTTCAAACCAGAAAATGTTATATTCAACTCGAACCCTGTTTAAAATGTCTATTTACTGGCTGAGGGTGTAGCTCAGTGGTCAAGCACTTGCCTTGCATAAAGAAGGCCTTGACGTTCATCCTCACCACTGGAAAAAAAAAAAGAAGTCTGTTCATAGATTTGATAGCTTTTTTGTAGATCCTGGTAACATCTTATTAAATATATCCCCATTAGTTACAGATACTATATAATTAATATGAATAGAATTTCACTATTTTCATTTAGTAACACTGATAGAAGAGATAAAAATTTATCTTTTAATATTAATTTTGCATTCTATCTTACCAAATTCATTAATGAAGCTAGTACATTTTTCTACTAGAATCTCATGGGTTTCTAGGGATAAAACGATATCATCAGCAAAAGAATGTAGTTTTAATATTTTTTAGGGTCTGTGACAGTTCCATAATAATAGAAGTTTAATAACCAATTCCTGGTTTGAGTGGAAATGGGTTAGTGTGTTGTGTTTTCTAATTTAAAATGACAGTCGTGGTTGGTTTTTGGATGCTCTATAGTAGATCAAAAAGTTTCATTATTTATTTTGAGTTGTTATTAACAGCGTTGCTGGTAAAACATCCATCTGCCCTGGAGTCCGAGTCTGGTTACCATGCTGGGTCTCAACTCAGTTATCCAGTGGGGAGAAGGAAAGCTGGGAGAAGATGAATCAGCCACTAAAGCTCAAAAGATAACATTTTGCTTTTTCTGGTCTTTCCACGTCTTAGTAATGACACGTTCAAATCCCAGTAGCTCCTCAGTTACCAAGAGCATCCAAAGACCTTCTGGATTTCCACTGATAATGTAAATGTTAGTGCTTAGAGGAAACAAGCTAAAATAGCCCCATAGTCCCTCTATCCACAAAAAAACCCTCTGAAAACTATCTGTGACATTTGCTGGCAATGGGGTGAAGCATGCACTGGTGAATTTGGGGGTGTAGAGATAAAAGCCTAGGGAATCATTCTTCCAGACTCTCCCCTGGTTTTTTAAGAAAAGCATTTCCTTTTTTGTCTCTTTGTCCCACTGTAAGCTACAAAGGGAGAACCAAGGAGAGTCAAAGAGTACATTGGGAGAAGACTTTAAGGAGTATGGACTCTGTGAATTGAAACTTGTAAAATGCTTCATAATCCTTGAAATATAATAAAAGCATAAATATGTCCATTATAAATTCACCAGGTTTATTTTTACTTATAGGGGTGTTTGAGGATACCCCACACTTCAAAATACAGTAAATTATAATCAATCCTTGCCTCACAAACACTTCTTTGATCCAGATGAGCTATTTTTCATTTGTTTTTGTTTAATTCGTAAATGAAAATCTATGAACATGTCTTACAATCTAAGGGCTGCAACTATCCCACAACTAAACCTATCTCTGTGCTTTCTCAACTCTACAGATGCCTATCCCTGAGCTTTGTGTTAATCACTATGTGTGTGTGTGTGTGTGTGTGTGTGTGTGTGTGTGTGTATAAATAAAATATGTTCAGTTTTGCCTATTTTATGTCTCACACTTGTTCCCACTCCATATTGTGTTCTGAAATTCACTCATGCTGTGATAGGTAGCTTTAGGTCATACATTTTTGGGCGTGAATATGCCACCAAATAATTTATCTCTTCTGTGACTGTGAGCATCTGGCAGAATAAATACTCGGCAAGGTACCAGCATATGCCTAGAAGTAGAATTGCTGTGTTATGAGAGATGGAAATATTCAACTTCACAAAATAACACAAATTGGTTTTTTTTCCAAAATGGATGTAGCATTATACATTTGTATTTGAAATATACAAGTGATACTATTAATTCAAACCTTTTCCAATATTAGATCTTCTCATTTTTGTTGATTGAAAGACTATAAGAAGTTATCCAACTGATTTGCATTTCCTTTCTTGCTAAAACTTGGGCATCTCTACAAACTTTTATTGGCCATGTACATTACTTCTTCTGTGAAATGACTGTTCATATTTGTCTTGGTTACTTTTGTTTTGTTACTGAAACAAAATACCTGACACCCCAATATTAAGGAAGGAAAGGTTTATTTAGCTCACAGTTGTGGAGGTTTCAGTCCATATTTGGCTGGCTCCAAGGCAGAGTGGCACATAGCAGAGGGCAAACGTGCATGGTGCAGGAAAATAGCAAAAGCAACAGGAGCAAAAGAGAGAAGCAGCAAGCAGCTTCTTTCCCTCCCTTACACTGTATGCAAACTATCTGCTCCAGGGCGGGTGTAGCACTCACATCCATAGCTCCAGTATTGGACCCTGAATCAATCATAAACTCTAGAAGCCTGCTCCATGACTGCGTGAGGCTTTGAGGGGACACCCAAACACAAACTATAGCATATCTTTTGCCGATGTTTCTGTCAGATTGTTTGTCTTCTTTTCTTAACATGAAAGAGTTATATATCCTGGTAGTATATCTATTACATGTATTACAAATTTTTTGTCAGTATATGGCTGATCTCTTCTTCACCTTTGAAAGATCTCTTTTGGTGAGCACAATAAAATTCTTCATTTTAATGTAATTGAATTTATCAAGATTTTATTTTATGGTCAGCACATTTTGATGTATTGTTTAAAAAATACATGATCAGAATGATATTCACCTGTACCATTCTAAAACTTTTAAAGGTTTTCATTTGATACATAAATCCTTAATCCATGTAAAGATGATTTTCAAGTTTTCTGTGAGATAGAAAGTAGACTTCAGTTTTTAAAAATAACTGTGTCTTAGCCAGGCAGGATGGCACACATTTGTAGTTCCAGCACTTGGGAGGCTGAGGCAGTCTGACCACTAAGAGTTTGAGGCCAGCCTGGACTACATAGTGAGTTCACGACCAACCTGACCTACATAGCAAAACTCTGTCTCAAAATAAAAAATAAAAAAAAAGAATAACTGAGTCTTGGATCAGGCATAGTGGGGCAAACCTGGAATTCCAATGTATGACAGGCTGAGGCAAGCGATAGAAAGTTTCAGGCCAGCCAAATAACTTAGGGAAACTGTCTAAAAATAAAACTAAAAATGGCTGGGGATGTAGTTTAATGCAAAGGCACTGAGTTCCATCTCCAGTACTGAAAAAGTAATGTGCAAGGCTAAGGGTATAGCTCAGCAATGGAGTACTTGTCTAGCATGTGCAAGGCCTTGGTTTAATCCCCAGCACCACCAAAATAAAACAACAACAAAACTGTGTGTCTTCTTTGCCTTCAGATAGGAAAAGGGATATCCTGGGGGGGAAAAAACCTCTCCATGTATATCTTTCTCGTTTGAGTCAAAGGAGAGAAAGCCATATCCCCCATTTGTGAGAACACAAATTTAAAGCACTTCCTAGAGATTTCTCATCAGTGTGCAGGAATGGGCAGTCTTCGGAGTTATAGAATTCATCACTCAGCCTCTGGGGAAGCTTCAGAGAAATCACCCAGCACAAATAATTACTGACTCATTTTAAAATATCACTGGGGGGAAGATTTCTCATTGTTAACTCTTGATTTTTTTTTTTTAGAGTTTCCCCTCTGCCTAATCACAGAATCTTATGCATTTCCTTTACCTTGACCATCTAGAAAAATAATGTCATGTACTGTAATAATAGTTTGCTTGTATATCACAAATCTCTCCAAAGATCATAAGCCCAAATTAACTGAAATTAGCACTGCAGGTAAAGGTTTTGAACTTGTCTCCATAAAAGGTTTTATTGACCTATAACACATTTGCCTCTCTTTTGAACCATGTCATAGCACTGGTGTGCAGATGGTAGGGGTCAGTAACAGCGTAAAGAATACTGGTGTTCTTTTTTTTTCATTGTAGAATATTGCATTCATTTTAATTTTATTTAAGCTAACACAATTTGTTGTCTGCCCTCATGAACCTACAAGAGGGAATAAATACATTGGTAGAGTAGAAATAGCAATTGTTTTAAGCAATAACAGCACCAAGGACAATCAGAAATTGAATTACGAACTATGAATTCAAATCGTATTCTCAGGTTTTTAGCAAACGAGAACAAGGCAAAAATAAATAGGCAGTTGGTTCCATTTTAGCCAACTGCATGCTGAAAATGAAGTAAGAAGAAAGCCTTTCTTACAATTCAAATATGAGATCACACTCCCGAATAGATATTTTATCTGGTAATAAAAGTGATATCTTCTTATTTAAAAATAGTAAGATCAAAACAAGCCAGCAAATCTACTCAAACCAATTTTAGGAAAGACCATAATTTTCTTTCTTTCTTTCTTTCTTTCTTTCTTTCTTTCTTTCTTTCTTTCTTTCTTTCTTCCTTTCTTTCTGGTGGTACTGACATTGAGCCCAGCCCTTCACATTCCCAGCCATTTTGAGACAGGGCCACCTCCCCTTTAATCTGGAATTTCCCTGTTGGGGTTCGAACTTGCCTCAGCCTTTCAGAGTGTTAGAAGTACAGGCTTGCATCACCTTACTCAGCTAAAAAAGGCCAGAAATGTCTTTCTTTGCTACATGCTGCATCCCAGCGTTCTCCCCTAGCAAAGCTCTCTTCTTAATAACTCTCAGCATGCTTCGTGTTAATATTCTTACCTAAACGATACTTTTCTCAGGGTGAGATTTGAGTGTCGTTCTTCCATACCTCCTTCCTGGTCTCTCGGTGTATATCTAAGTGGTAAGTCAGTGTAAACAGAAGCTATTGATGAGAGCCTTTTTGCTTTTATGGACAATTTGGAAAGAGTGATGTGTATTTATCTGGTGGGTACTAGGAGAAGATAAATAAGATTTAATTTAGTTTTTGTCAGAAAAATTGTTATATAATGATGTTGCTAATAGCAATGTAAATGAATGTTTAACTTTTGAATGAGGCATTGAAATGTTGTAACAGGGTTTTATTTTCTGAAGCCAGAGCTTGCATTCTTGGAGAATTCGTCAATGGACTAGAAGATATATCTGTGTTTTTACGTTTAAAGTTGTGGACTTGCACTTGTTTTTCTTCATGAAATTGGAAGCTAGTCAAGTTTTTTGGGGTTCAGATCAAAAATTCTTGCTTTGCTTAAGCCATGAACGTGGTGAGTCTTGAACAAGTCATTCTATGTTTTTTGTGTTTGTTAATGTATTAAGTGGGGATTACCAGCACATTTGACAAAGCTTTGCTAGAAATGAAAATAGTTCCATTTGATTAAGTACCTGGTGCTGCGCTCACTCACACAATTCCTCATTTCCCCGTGCAGTAATTTATAAGGCATCTGGATTCATTCTTGGTTTAAGTTTAAAAGGGTAAAGCAAAGAATCTCAGAAAACATTCAGCCAATGAAAGGCCCACAGCATATGTCACTATATATTTTAAAGAGAGAACGAAAGGAATAAAAATATCTCTTCTGTCCTTTATTCCCAAATTGCCACTTTACTCTCCCCAAAAAAGCAAAAATAAGAGAAAGGCATTGGAGAGTCTCAGTGTGAAAATGTCTAAAACACTTATGACAGAGGGCAGGCGAGGAGCAGCTTTTCTCTCTTCCCTCGTCTGGCCCATCTTTTCTGCTCGCTTTTCTTTCCCCTGTGTGGTACAGGCCATGAACCTAGGTTCCACATGTGCGCACCAAGGGCCGAACCCCTCTGCCCGCCTTTGGTGCACACACGTCTTATCTGGACGACCCGCAGCCTTTCACCAGGCTGCAGCCTGCCCCATGGGACCATGGCCCCCGCGCCTCTGGGTCAACCCTGCGTAGTTCCCACAGCTCAGTTTGGTTTAGCTTCCGGTCAGTAGGTTCCTGACCAGTGTTCAGAAAACTGAGGAAGGCAGTGGGTAAAAAAGAAGGGGTTAAAGAAACAAGTATCTGGTGGAGAGTCACTAATGACCATTTTTCTTGCGCTCTTCAGTGGCAAGTGACTGGTCATTGTTGACTGCACCTTTCACTGAACACTTTTGTGTCCCAGGGAGAGCACTGTCTTTTAGATCTATCATCTGGACTCCAGTGGAACATACAGTCAGTGTCTTTTTTCAGGGAATGTGTCCAATTTTTCAGTGAATCTAAGAAGTGATGTTCTCACAGCTCCCAGCGTTGCTTTCCAGTGGCCTTGGTTCTTTTGGGGTTTTGTTTTCTGAAAGTATATGGGGGTGGGAAGGGGCCCCGTTCGCATGAATAGTGTGAGCGGCGAGTTTAGATGTGGGCAGGCGTGGTTTTGGACGAAATCAGGAGGGAACATGCATGCGCACTACAGTAAAGCTAAGGGCGGAAAATCCTCAAGTACTGAGCTACTACAGTAATCAATGCTTACATCTCAAGCAATGTGCCACCTAAAGGGAAAAGAAAACAAAAAGATAATAGTATAAACCGCTGAGAAGTCTCTAAGTTTAATGGCTTATTTGATCTTTCTCTTTGTATCTCTTTTGAAAAACAACTATGAATTAATTTCACTTGTCTTAAAAACTTTTTATTCAGTTTCTATGTGCACCCAAAAGGTAGACTTTTAAGTTTTACTTTTAAGGTCTAGACATAAGGAGGCCTGAAGGGGTAGAGTGTTATTGCTTGCTTGCTTCCTTCCTTCCTTCCTTCCCTCCCTCCTTCCTTCCCTCCCTCCCTCCCTACTTTCTTTCTTTCTTTCTTTCTTTCTTTCTTTCTTTCTTTCTTTCTTTCTTTCTTTCTTTCTGGCTTTCTTTCTTTCTTTCTTTTTTCCTTAAGAAAAAATGGACTTTGTGACAACCAAGGTTGGGCTGAATATAGCATGACACATTCTGTGTGCACAGAACACAAAGACACCAGAAGATAGACGAGGAACAAAGTCTCACATAGGTGCCTGCTTTCCAGTGGGTTGCAGATGGACTGAACTTTGGCTTGGCCACTTCTGTGAAGCTTCTTCTGCCTGCAAAGCTGCTTTCTGCCCCCTCTGTGATCCCTTGCTCCTTTGTGGCTACCTGGCCACCTATCACATGCTGTAAACACTGCACATTGAATATCTTGAGCTCTTAGAACTTGTTTAGGTTCTGTTCCCTAGGAACAGAGCCAAGGGCAGAACTTCACCAGATGGGACGATGGTCAGAGTTCTCGGGAGACAGCTGGGGTTAGAGAGGGCAGCGGGGGGAAGGCATGGCACAGGATTCTGCCAGGTGACCTCAGGTAGCACACTGCCTGTCCTGCCCTGGGACAGGAAACAGGGCTTGGCCACCTCCTCAGAGACGCCTGACCATGGGTAAGGGCGTCTTGTTGCAGAGCAGGGTGCTTTCACTGCTGCACAAAACAGTCTTGTGGACAGAGCTGCAGGGGAGAGAGAGACTCGAGCCACAGCACCTGCAGAAGGCAGGCGGGATATGGGGGCTCTGGGTGGGGCACCACCCTCTACCTCAGACTGAAGTGGGAATTAGCTTCTTCTCTCCGGGTGGCCCCTCTCCTTCTGGAGACAAAATTAACTGACAGCCAGCCAGACCTGGGCCAGCCTGTGGTGTGGGGTGGGAGCCCACCTGGCAGAAACCTGCCGCAGGTTATAGTTGGGGACAGAGTTTGCTAGCATTAAATAAGGTATAGGATAAGAGAGTCCTAAGAGTAACCATAATACTAAGGAATGTTACACAGTGCTGACAGCATGTCAGGTGCCAGTCCAGCCCTTGACCTAAGAGAATGAATTTAATCCTCATCATCACCCAGCAGGGTCCATACTGCTCTTAGTGCCCGATAGCAGGTAAAGAGATCACCTCACAGAAAGGTGACTTCACTTCGCAGTGGCTGCACCTGGAACGGGTAACTGAGCCCCGTTCTGAATCCAGGTGGCCTCTGCCCAGTCCCTGTGTACACAGCCTCTTGGGGCCCCTTCACGTCCCTATCCAGAACTTAACCTACCTCTGCCAGGAGGGAGGGTGTAGGCATTTCCTAGCACTGTGGTAAATACAACTGACTGACTTCAACAACATCCACTTACTGTTGTACAGCTTAGGAGGTCAGAAGGCTTCAGCAGTCTCCATTGGGCTAATCTCAAGAAAAAGCACAGCAGTTTTGCTTCTAGAAGCTCCAGTACCTTGTTTTCTCCGGCTTCTAGAAGTTCCCTGCGTTCCTTGACCCATGCCCTGTTCTCCCTTTTTAAGGCCAGCTGTGTAGCATCTCTGAATATCTCCCCAAACCTGACCTTGCTTCTGTTTCACTCCTTCTCTTCCTCTTCTGTCCCCATATTTCACTTATAGGGACACTTGGGATTATATTAGGGCCATCTGGATAATTCAGGAAAATCTCCAGCCCTCAAAATCTGTAATTTAGTCACATTTTCAAAGTTCCTTTTGACATGTAACATGTCGCAAGGCTGTGGGAATTAGGACAGGGATATCTTTGGAGAGCCGTTATTGTGCCCACCATAGTGTGGCAAAAAATTATCTTGGATTTAATTTGACCACTTAGCCCAGTAGAAGGTGGGTTCTGAATATAAGCTAAATTCAGTGATGGAAGAAAGTCACATTTCTTTCACATGTGAGTTGGTAAACTGGGACTCATCCAATGCAATGGGATATTGCATTGGATCATACATATATAGATAGATAGATGGATAGATATAGATATAGATATAGATATAGATATAGATATAGAGATATATAATGAGCCACATTTGTATTGTTGTTAACCTGCTTATTCACCAAACAAACGAACACTTATTTACTATATACTAGTGGTCTATACAGGAGAGAGGAAGCATCTTCTGTTGTCTTTGAGCCATTTTATACCTGAGATCAGCTTGCTAGTGAGACATGGCCCACCCAACAAAGACAGCTGGCTGTGAGAATGCAGTTTTCAACGTGAGCAATGCAGACGTTAGTCTCTCAATGGCAAGGCATCTCTTGTCCGGGATATAACTCGGTTTTCTTGTTCGTTTGTTGTACTGGGGGTTGAATTTAGGGCTTTCTCTTTGAGCTACATCCTCAGACTGTTGTTGCTGCTGCTGCTGACATAGTCTGGAGACGAACTCATGACCCTTCTGCCTCAGTTTCCCAGAGTACTGGGATTACAGGTGTATTCCCCCATGCAGGGGAGTCCTTGTTATTTAGGTTAAATTAACTAAACAACAGTTTCTAAATCGTAATGAAATCCACCATCACATGAAATTTACCATTTTTAACTGTGCAGCTCAGTGGTGCTCAGGATAATCACGTTGGTATGCAGCAAACTTCAGAGTTTTTTCATCTTACAAACTGGAAATTAGAACCATGAAACAACTTCCCCCTCCTTTCAGCTCCTGGCAACCACACTTTAATGTAATTATTCGAGGTATCTCATAAAATTGAAATCATGCAGTATTTGTCTTTTTGTGACTGGCTTAGTTCACTTAATGTAATATCCTGAGTGTTTATCAAATGTAATATCCTGAGTGTTTATCCGTGTTGTAGCATGGTTAGAGTTTCCTTTTTCTGAAAGGTGGAATAAATTACATCCTATGTACATGCCACATTTGTTTATGCATTCATCATGGGTAGACCTTCCTCTCATCTGTGTTTCTTTCAGAGCCCAAGAGGAGTGCCCCAAGGCAATCTTTTAGTTTGTCCTTTATTTCTCTCCCTCTTCTCCATCAGTGACACTGGAAGTCTGCAATGACACATTCAGGTACTTGGAGAATAGCTGAATCAGTGCACAGACAGATGCCAAATCAGGATATAAAAAAGCAGCTGAGGAGTATATCCCTCCCATGTTTTGGTGTGCCATGTCAAAAAACAAACTGATTCAAAAATCAGTTGAAAAAATATGAATAGTGAAGGGCAGTACTATGAGATATAAGGCATGAAGGTGGCATCAAAACACGCCAGATCACATTCATTACTCTACAATTTTTATTTGCCTCATGCTGAAAAATAGAAATTTACAGCTGTTATGATTACGTGTAGCCTTTTTGTCTAGTATCTCAAAGAGAAGCCCTATAATTTATGCCTCCTATCTTTAAAAAAGATGTTTTCAGTTTTATATTAAGACAGAAAATGGATGTTTCGAAAACCAATTTAAGTCAAATAGCTGTTTCATCAACTCAGCAACTAAGAAATCTTGGATCCTGAGGTTTTTACAAAAAACAATGACACTTCACTTTGGTATCCACCCTACAGAAACATTGGTAAGTGTGCAGAGGATTATATGAGCAAGATGTCCATTGGATTATTGTTTGCATTGTGAAAAAAGAAATGTGCTAAAGGCTTAACAACAGGAAAATTGTTATATAAATCATAGTACATCAACACTATGGAATAATGTGTAATCTTTAAAAGAACAAAGTATATCTCTATGTTCCCAACTAGAAACTTCTCCATATTGTTATGCTAAATTAAAAGTAAGCCACAAACTAATACATACAGCATTCATTTATTCAATCCGTATTTATTAAGACCCAACTATCTACAAGGTAGTGGAGAGGACTAAATGAGGTATTATTCATATAAAACTTACTTAGAGGACATCCTAGCATATATATTAAGTGCTCCAAAGTGCTAGCTATTTTAATAGATAATCTTCTGCTTACAAGGTAATAAAATAAGTGAAATAACCTACAAGAATAAATGTCCAAGACACATCTCTTCCACATGGTAAGCAGGGCGTGCCTGGAAAAATCATGGACTTGGTCTTCATCATTCCATTACCCACATTGCAGACCTGCTTCTTTTCAGACTTCCAGAGTCCTAGGTTCACATCCCATGGCTTTGTCTGCTCAGGCTGTCTCCTGCGGCTCTTGTGCCATCTCTGGGTAGAAGATACAATTTGTATCTGTCCTCTGTCCTGTCCCCATAAGATTCTGACTGAATTCCTGGATGATCTGAAAAAGCTAGCCTGTACCAGGTTTACCCGTCTTTGTTACAGAGACTCCTTTTTCATACAGATGTTCAGGAGACTATCTCTTTCGATGACAGCACTGACAGGTTGCTACTGCACCTTCTGGTTCAGAATGCAGGGAGGCCAGGCCGTAAGATCTGGCTTCCCCAGTCATGGTAGCACGACTTGGGAAGCAAACTCCATCACTTGTTCCTAGCTCTGTGATCTTAGGCAAATTATTCATTTTTTTCCAACTTCAGTTTCCTTTTAAATTGAGAATAATACATACTGTCATTTAAAAAGGCCATAGGAAAGATGATTAAGATACTGGCCATAAAACACTTAGCATAGTATGGGCACAGAGGGCACATTCACCAACTGGAGGTAGAGGCCGGAGTGTCTAGATGAGTGATTGGTCATCTAGACACCAAGGTTTCCATTTGCTATTAATGACTGTGACGATCTCCTCCCCTTGTTACAGCTGTGAGTTCCTGAACATGGCACTCTGCCTTCTACTTAAAACTGCACTTTGCCAAGCTAAGGTGACATGCTTCCAAGATTTCCCAGTGACCCTTTCCTGTCCTTTTTGAAAGACCATGTCTGGATTATGTACCACCTTTCTCGATTGAACAGCAGGGCCAGCAGAACAGTCCAGGAACTAATATTAAAAGCACGCCATGTGCTCATTGTGTGATCTTAGGCAGATTGACTAACCCAGCAGGCCTGGATTTCCCAACATGTGGATATAAGTAGTAAAAATCCTAACCATGACGATGAGTATCGCTATTGAAAATGACGTGGATGTAGGACAAAGCGCTGCCGAGGGCCCGATATAAAGTAAGTGTGGGTATGTGTTGGCTGACAATTTCGTCATTGTCATCGTCTTCCTCCTCAGCTAAATGCTAGAAAATCTAGACCTAATGCTAAGCGTACAGGCCTCGTTCCTGCATTTGGGTTACCGCATGAGACGGGCCAACCACACCGGGGACTGTGATGAACACTTCGGAAAGCAAAAAGGAATGAGCGTGCTCCTTGAGTCACATTGCATAGCAAATGCTGGAGACAGACACACGAACAGGGTGGCATGTTACGTCACGCAGGTGGTGATGCAGGGAGGAGGCAAGGAGAACAGTAAGTTTTCGGGACGAATTGAATGGGTGCAAATATGCTCACTGGAAAGACTGACCCACCATCTCCATTTCTTCACCGATCGTGGACATGCACTTTGCCCAAGGCTGGGGAAAATACTCAACTTTTGTCGTTCGTTGGCAGAGGCCTCTTGGTAGGGTTTTTGGAGCAAGGAGGTGGAGGTGACAGTACAACACAGGACCTGGTGTTTGGGAACAGGCAGAATACTTTGGCTACCCTCTGAGCCCCTTTGCTGGCCATGGCTGTTTTGCCTGTGCCTGGAACAGACCCCCCATTCATTCATTCATTCATTCATTCCACTCATTCATTTATTCAATCATTCATTCCACTCATTCATTCAGGAAGTGATCTATCACTAGGTCCTTCTCTTGTTAACATGGGTAGCTGGGCTCCCGTATAAACATGTGTATGCCTAGCGTGTTCCATGTTCACAAACACTCTAAGTGGTCTGTCAGCTACTTCTTCTTTTATACACAAGCTTCCCATATCTTCTGTGTTTACACATTTTGATTCTACGCACAGGCTTTCATGTGAAGGGAAGAGAGCACAAGATTGGGGTCATAAAACTTAAAACTTTTAAAACAGCTCTTTCCTGGATGTTCCTATAAATTTTGGAGTCCCATTTCTCTCATCTATAAAATGGAGGTGATGACATTGACCATCTCTCCCTCCCAGACTCATGCCAGGAAGGACATTCCAAAATAAAGGAACTATAGACATTGATGCTGATGTTATTGCTTGTATGAGAAAGAATACCTTTTAAATTGGTCACTGTTTCTTAAGAAAGAATAAAAGATCAGTGAAAATAAATCAATGGAGTAGAGGTCCTTGATTTGCCAACTGCATGTCAGTGTTCATCTTTAGATCACGCTGAAAACATCCTGCACAGACTGAGATCCCCTAGAATGTTCCATGGGAATGCACCCGGTGTCCCCAGTATGCTGAAACATTTGCCAGCCAGTGACAGGCATTGCAAAGAGTTCTCACTGTCAAATGATGTAGCACTTTATTACAAATGCGCAGAGGTTGAGAGTGGTGTTGTCTTTAAGCAGAAGACAGCTGGCCTCTGTTATGCAGACAGGAAGACGTGAGTGGGTGGAGACTTTGATCTTTGAAGAACTTTATAGAAGGGTAAGAAAGGAAGTGGAAGGACCAACAATATTAATGAGAGAGACATCAATTAACAAGGAGCAGGGAAAGAACTAGGTTCCAAGTCCAGCTTCCTGCTTTTGTCCAAGGAAATGTATCCAAATGCTATCACAAAGCACTATTTTAACCCATATTAACATTTGGGTTTTACCAGGACAGAAAACTGTTGATCTTCTATATTCATTTTTTGAGTATGGGAGGGTTTCCATTTTTCATGTCTCTAATATTATAATAAAATCTAATCATGAGATTATGTTTCTGGAATTGAGGTCTGGCTGCTCACCCCATGACTAGCCCATTAAATCAAGAGACAAGTGTTGAGACAAGGAAGGTGAAAATTTTTTTTAAAACCACCTTAGTGAGAAGAAAGAGGAACATTGCCACAAAGCTCCTCTCTCTGGGAAGCTGATCTGGGTGGTGACACTGGGGAGCGTGGGTGTTCCCAGCCTGGGGAGGGTAGAATGCTGCAGTCCCATCATGGTTACTCAGGCACCAGGTGTTTTGAGTTTCCACCAGTCTCAAAAACAAACATCAATTTTTTCCTTTGGGCTATTTATTCAAAGCACCAATTAGCTACATATTATACAAAGGCCAGAACAGTGGTAAGGGTAGCTGCCCACTAGTTGTCAAACTCCTGGTAAGCTACAAGAACATCCTTCCGCTATTAGTTACATAGTATAAACTCTTGCAAAGGTAAGACATCCTCTCTCAGCTACCTCCTGCAGACTCCAGCAGCACGAGAGAACGTGCCCCATACTTGGTTTCCTGAGATTTGTGTTTGAAGAAACGCCAAGAGTGGGAATGACATAGCTCTGGGTCTTAATTCCTCTGCAGTAGTTACACTGAGGCTAGATCTCAGGCTATGCCCAGCCAATGGGTAAACACCGGTGGGTGTGTGGGACTCATGCACTGGGGGACTTTTGCCCTGGAGTTCCCATGGCCTTGCTGAGACATTCTCAGAGCTCTACTATTATGGTCTCAGTCCTTACCAAGCCTCCTTCCTTCTCCCCTCCAGTTCAAGTTCACTGGGTCAGATCAGCTTCAAGGTCTGAAGGCTTTTCCTGCTTAGGAGGACTCCCCTCCCCCCACCTTCCATCATCATCTCTCCCAGTACATTCACTGCACTCCCAAAACCACTCAGCCTCCTGGAAGACCTGAACAGACCCACATCCTCCAAAACTTACCAGGAAAAGGACGTGAAACCAGTCATGTAAAGGGGTTGGCATAGTGCTCGTTTCATAAGCAAAGACCCTTGAAAATTCACTAGAAATTTTGTAAAAGAAGAGTATCACTGATGGGATCATATCCCTTACTTTAAGGTTAACGTCATCAAGACGGTGTGGGTATTACTGAAGAGATACAGACATATAGATCAATAGAATAAAATAAGAGTCCAGACAGAAGCCCACACAAATGTTTGGCATGGATATAAAAGCAATTCAATGGAGAAAAGATGGTCTTTTAAGCAAGTCATATTGAACAAATTGGACAGCTATATGCTTTAAAAATAAAACATGACCTAACTTTACACCTTACACAAAACCTAAAATAAATCATAGGTCTGTGTAAAATCTAGTTCCAAAAGGAAACAAGAGAAAATATTTGTTCCCTGGGGTTAGTTCTTAGGCATGACCCAAAAGCATGATTCATAAAGCAATCATAAATTAGGGTTCATCACAACTATTTGCCTGTAAAAAACCACTAAAAGAATGAAAAGACAATTTATAGACTGGAAGAAAATATTGGCAAAGTAAATATTCCACAAGTGACTTATAGCTAAAATGTAAAAGAATCCTCAAAACTTAATGGTAAAATAGGGCCAGGAATATAGTTCAGTGGCATAAGTGCTTACCTAGCAAGCCTGATGTCATGAGTTCGATTCCCGGTACAAAAAAAAACCTTAATGGTAAAATAAACCACTTAAAAATGGACAAAAGACCCAAAACAGATATTTCACTGAAGAGCTTGTGAAGATGACAGATAAGCACATGAAAAGGTGTTCATTATCATTAAGCAGTAGGGAAACGCAGGTTGAAATCACAGTGACATACAAGTATTACCTAATAAAACGGTCAAAGTGAAAACTAAGACAATATTGAGTGCTGACAAGGAGGCAGAGCAACTGTAACTCTCATACATGAGGGGAATACAAAATATAGCATCTTGTTACTTCCATATAAAATTCAGTATAGACTTACGATATGCAGTGGCAGCAATCCTACTCCTGGAGAAACTTGTGTTTATACAAAACTCTGTACATAAGTATTACAGCAGCTCTACTCTCAATTGGTAAAGGCTGGAAACAATTCAAGTATCCTTTATCAAGTGGATGTATAAAGTGTGTTATGTGTGGATAATGGAATACTATTCAGCAACAAAAAGGAATTGATAATTATTACTTGAAACAATTTGGATGAGTCTTGAAGGCATGCTGAGTAAAAGACCACAGCCTCAAAAGGTTATGTACTATACCATCCATTTATAGTTTCTAAATACAAACCCGCACTGATGTAAGTGAACAGCAGCTGGAGGATAAAGATGAGGGAGGAACCAGGTATGTGGGTGCAGCCTATACACCCAAGAGGCTAAGGCAGGAGGGTTGCAAGTTTGAGGTCAGTTTGAGCAAGATAGCAAGACTCTGTCTCAGAATAAATTTTTTAAAAGGGCTGGATTGTAGTTTAGAGGTAGAGCACAAGCCTAGTATGTGCAAGGCCCTGGGTTCTACTTCCTGCCCCATAAAAAAGGAAGAAAGAGGGCTGGGGATATAGCTCAGCAGAACATCGTCTGCCTGGCAAGCACAAAGTCATGAATTCAATTCCTGCAGAAAAAGAGAGAGAGAGAGAGAGAGAGAGAGAGAGAAAAAGAGAGAGAGAGAGAGAGAGAGAGAGAGAGAGAGAGAGAGAGAGAGAGAGAGAGAGAGAGAGAGAAGGAAAGGAAAGGAAAGGAAAGGAAAGGAAAGGAAAGGAAAGGAAAGGAAAGGAAAGGAAAGGAAAGGAAAGGAAAGGAAAGGAAAGGAAGAAGAAAGAAAAGAAAAAGAAAGGACAGGGTCTGGCTACAAATGGGCAGCGTGAAGGAATTTTGATAGAAATATTGCTAGCAATTGTTATTACGCCAATAATCGTCATCGATTATTGCCTAGCTGACTGATACCTTCCCAGTTTCCACTCTCCC
>PVLD010000978.1:207959-230603 GCA_004027595.1 Dinomys branickii | reverse complement strand
CCTTCTCTCATCCTCCTCCCCTCCCCTCTCTTCTCCTCCTTCTCTTCCCCCTTCCCCCTCTGCCCTTCTTTCTCTCTCTCTCCTTTCTTCCAGGCCACCATGCAGTAAGCAGCTGGCTCTGCCTCATGCTCTCTGCCTCACGCGCAGACTTGACATGATGGAAACAACTGACCATGAGTGAAACCTCTGAAACTGTGAGCTTCAGTAAATGTCCCCTCCTTTTAATGTCTGTCTCAAGCATTTAATCACAATGTTAGAAAGGTGACAGTGTTGTTATGGCAACGGTGAATTTTGAAACCCTCAGGTCATCTCAAGGAAATCTCTTTTCCTGGCATCCCCTAGCCATCACATTCCTGTCCTGGAACTGTACTGTAGACCCTATGTTTTGCTAGTTAATGGCCTACCAGGTAAGCCAACTCATTTGCCTTCTTGAAATGGTTTTAGTTTCAGAGCTCCTCCTTTGTCCATGTAGCATTCGGTATTAATTAAAAGAGAAGTAAAGAATTCTAATGGGATCATCCTCTTTAAAGCTGCAGCTCAACTCAGAACTTCACTCACAAGGCAGTGTGACAGAGTGAAGGAAGCATGGACTTGGGGATCATTACCTTTTATTTTATTTTATTTTATTTTGGTACCAGGAATCAAACTCACAACTTTGTGTTTACCAGGCAGGCACTTGTGCTGCTGATCTATATCCTCAGGCCCCACCCTTGATTTTGAAAGAAAAAATTTGAATGTTTGCTGCCACATTCAGTGTATAAAATTTAGCTGCATATTCTTTGACCTTCATCTAGCAATAATGCCACCTATAAATACGGTTAATCTGAGTACCTGATGCATGGATAGTGTCTGTTAGTTAGCACTGAATACATATAGTCAGAATGCACTTAAGTCTTTTACATATAACCAACATAACATCCAGTTTACTTACTTTATTAGAGCAGTCAGTTGGAACTAAGTTTTCAAGAAATGCACAACCCTCAATCCATTAGGAAATTAACTACAAAGGTTTATTACTTGTTTATTCATTTTGTTTTCATTTAGGAACCCAGGTATAAGGATCAATCCCCTGTATAAACATTTTGGTCTTATGGCACATGGGAAAGGGAACATGACAGAACCATAAGATGCCCACTTAATTTCTGATTCAATAGGTTATGCATCATTTCTCACATTTAATTGGTTTAAGTATACCCACGTGATCAACTTCATGCCAGTGTGCATGGAGTAGAGATTTTTGAATAATAATACGTAGACCTATGATATTTGTGCACTTAAATGTTTAACTTACAGCCAAATATTGTGCATGCCTTCAATGTTAATCATTCCTTTACACTTCTAGAAAATAAAACAGCACAATCTGCTACTCCATACTATAAAGTATATATTACATATACTACTTGTACATATACAATGTATTTTAGGCTGCAGGGAAACACGGGCACCATATCTTCTCCCATTACTTTGGACAGCAACTATTCTACAGGATCTTGGTATTAATTGGGAGAATTGTCACCACCCAGTTTTATGGACAGATAAAATGACGTCCTAGCACACCATGAGCCATGCCCATCCGGAATGAGAACGTTCACTATGTTTACCTGCTTCATTGGACGGCTGTTCTTCTGGAGACTATTTTGCCATGACTCATCTGTAGAATAGTAAAAAGCACAGCAAGGACTCAATTACATTCTCATTTGTGTTGTTATTTATAATTTTAAGGAGTCTGCTTGTATTATAATATGGATATCAGAACAATGCAAGGGAAAACAAAAATAATGTGAAATTCCGGGAAATAAGTTTGTCAGTAGAACTCCCAAATCAACAGCCTAGTCTCACAGATTACCCTACATATAATATTCAACCATCTGAGCCCGTTTTTAATTTAGAACCATAGTTTAACTGTATTATATATAATACAATTTTAATAAATTATAATATAAAACTTCTATAATATAGAAATTGTATGTAATAACTTTCTCTAATTGTATTATATAACTCCTACGTTGTATAAGATACTGACATGAAATTCTCATAGGTATCATGTATCTGCATCAATATTTCTCAAGCAAACATTCCTAAATGTGGCCTGCTGGCTGAAGTGTTGGTACATCAGAAAGCTTTTGGTTCCAAGCCATGGTTCCTTCCATCTTTCACTATCCCCATGTTTGTGATGCTCTTCCTTCTGTGCCACATTCCACAGCAATGCATCATAAGAACTCCCTTATAAATACTATCATTACCTTGCCCACTCTCACTTTATTGTGTTTGTGGCAAAATTATAACTCTTGTTAAATCCCCCTCTCCCAGCTACTCTGTATTTGCACCCAGGCAGCACAACACGGCTAGGGCAAAACGCACAACCATGTGGGCTGATCTCACTATAGAGTAAAGACTTCAAAGCAGCCCCTACTGACGCGTGAGCCATCATGCTAACCATCACTAGACTGTTCATTCTCTCACTATCCTCCTGGAATCTTTTACACCATTTTGTTTCTTCTCAGCTGGCTCCTCATCCATCCTTACTCTCATGTTTCTGCTCACTGTGGAAATTGAAGCAATCAGAAAACAGAACATCCATAGACTCTACCACCACATTACTGTTTTAACAGTAAGTGCTTCGTTACGCTCTGTCTTCCCAGCACCAAAGATGAGCAGTGAAGTTTTGCTCTTATCTCCTCCAGTGTTATCACTATATTACCATTTTTCTGTACTGCATTATTCTCATCCACATACAAATGTGGTATAAAAAATTGAAGTATTTTTCTCACCTTCCTTTGGCCACTAGTGTTCCCTATTAGCAAACCTCTTCATATGTGTTTGTATTCACAATTTTTAATTTCTCTTCTCCCATTCTAATTATAATCATCACTGAGAGAGAATTTGCACATAATAAAATGTACCAATTTGATGAGTTTTACAAATGTAAACAGTCATGTAACAACCTCCACAATTAAGATGTAGCACATTAGCAACACCCCCAAAAAGTTCCCATCGCCTGTTTGTAATCAGTTCTCTTCCCTCACCCCTAGCCTCTTGCTGGGCAATCTCTGATCTTTCTGTAATTAGCAATGCTTCTTCTTGCCTATGAAAACGTCAGTGGAGGCTCTCGCCCACACTTGCCCCTTCCTCTTTCTCCTCCTGACTGCCCTGTGCATTCCCGTCTGGCCCAGTGTGGAATAATTTGCCTTCTCTTCTTGGGAACTAGGTGTAATATATTGTCTTTTCAACAGCAACCTGTTGGAGTTAACATAGCAAATTTTGAAGATCCCAGATACATTTTCAAACTAAGTTGTATTTCAACTAGGTGAGCCCCACAATAAGAAAGTCTTGAGAACTCATGACTCATTCCCTTTAAACCTAAAGTGCTAAAGACATTTACTTAGTGCCTCTACATGGCATCTTACTTATGTCATTGATAGTATGAGTATGATTTTTGAAAACTCATATGTATGAGTTTTGAAGCAAAGTTGACCTTTCACGAATCTTAAATATAGATAGCATTGGATTACCAGTCTGGAGCTCCTGGTGGCCTTGATGTAGAGTTTCAGCAGAATGGTGGGACAGATCCTGCTTCAAGTACATTCACAGAAGATGTGGAATTCCTTTGACCAACAAGCAGGATTTTCTCTTCAATTGTAAACAACTGCAAGATTTGACAAAATAGATGAAAAAATGATTTTCAGACATTTGACAACAGGGCACATAGGATTGATCACTGGGAGAAGGAAAGTAAATCAAAGCTTTCAGTCTCTTTCTTAAGAGTTTTTAAGCCATAGTGTTTTCAGGGAAGGGGAGCCCCTGAAACTTGACACTCCTAACAAAATTAGAGGATCAGTATCACAGTGTGAGGATATCAAGATGGTGGCATTGCTAAGGCAATATACCAGGAAGGATGAAACTGCACAGAGAACAAATCCCAAAGATCTGAGGAGTCCTTCTGAGTCTGGCTGACTACTAATGTGAACATACCTCAGAAAAAACTGGGGGAAGGCTGCCAGAGCAATTTCTGGAGGTCATGCCACCCTTGAAGGAATTTATGTTCCCACCAAGCAAAATGGAGGGACCTGATGACGTACAAACTCAAATCCTCAAAAGAGTCATCCCTTAGGGATGGAACTGAGTCTCAGAATAAAGGCTGGCCTTGACCCATCTTAAAATCAAGCCTCAAAAGGATTAAAATCTCTACAAATCCTTGAATAGGAGAAAGGAGGAGAAACCCTCAACAGTCTTTAAAGAAATATGATAAAAGCTAGCAGCAGAGAAAGCAAAATTCATAATTTCAATTTAAAAACTGACAGGCCTTCAAAGAATCAGAGAATTATTACCATCATCTATGCAAAAATCAATCAATAGAAACAGACCCCAAAAAAGAGATCATAGAATTCATAGACAAGGATCTTAAAATAATGCCCATCCTAGAAATATGATTCAAAGTGCTAGGAGAAACATAAAATTAATGAGGGGAGCAATGGGAGACATAAAAGCAGCCCAGTAAAATTTCTGCAGGTAAAACACAACACCAGAAAAGGTAGCTGAACTCGAAGACACTACAATAGAAACTATATGAAACACAAAAGTCCTCACGTGTGCATGTGTGCACACATGCACCACACACACACACACACACACACACACACACACACACACACATAGCCTTAATGAGTTCTGAGACTAATTCAAGTGTCTAAAATATATTTAACTGGAGTTCCAGAAAGGGAAGAAATAAGGATATGTGAAAGGGGACATAAAATATACTTGAAGAAATAAAGATCAAAAACACCCAAATTTGTTGTGTCAGGGGTGGGGGGAGCATAGCACCATGAACCTCAAATGCAATAAATATAAATTAAATTACTTTAGGAACATCATAATCAAACAGTTGAAACCCATTGGTAATGATGTAAAGAGAAGTAAAGATAGAGAGTGGCAGCTGATTCATCTGAAACCACACAAGTCAGAAAGCAATCAGACATCTTTAAAATGCGAAAGAAAAAAGAAACCCATCAACCTATAATTCTACACTCATGAAAACAAATTTCAAAAAAAGGTGAAATAAAAACTCTTTAACCAACAAAAGGTGTGGTGGAAGTGAGAATTGCTATTCAAAGAGTATAGAATTCCAGTTAAGCAAGATAATTACATTCTTGAGATCTGTTGTGCAGCATTGTGTTTATCGCTAACAATACTGTTTGTACGTGTAAAATTTTATGTTAAGGGATAGGTGTTATGTTAAGTGTTTTTACCACAATTAAAAAAAAAAAGAAAACCTGGAAAAGGTTATTACCAGTAGCCCTATACAATAAGAAAAATAGATCCTTTGGATTTACGCAAAGAAATGAAGAATGTCAAAAATGGTTTTATGTGTATAAATATGAAAGTTTTTTCTTCATTTGGAAAATTTGTCTAAAAGATAATTGACTTTTAAAGGAAAACTAACAACATTGAATTATATGGCTTACAGTATTCAAAGAAGCAAAGTATTTGAGAACAATAACATAAACGAAGGAGGGAAATTTGGAAACATATTGTTGCAAGGTTCTTAAACTATACATGAACAAATATAATATTTCCAAAGTAGACTGAGGCGAGTTAAAGATGTGTACTATGTATTTTCCTTTTCTTCTTTCTTTTTCTCCTTTCTCTCATCCCTGTTGTTCCTTCCTACTGTTAATTCCTATCATTTTGTTCTAAAACCCTGAATCATTTTTATTGTTTTTGTCTATGTCGGTATTTTGCTATTGTTCTTCTTTTATTATTCTCCTTAAAATAAAAAAAAAAAGATGTATACTATGAAACCTGGAACAGCCATCAGGTTTTGCCAACTAAAACAAGTATAGCTAACAAACTCATAAGTGGAGATACATTCATCAGGAAAATCCAAATCAAAACCACAATGAGATACCACCTCGTACCTGCCGGATGGCTATCTCAAACAAGATAACAAGTGGAGAAAAGGGAATCTTGTGCACTGGTGATGGGAGCTTAATGTAAATGGTACTATTGTGAAAACAGCACACAGTAGAGGTTCCTTAAATACTTCAAAATAGATCTACCAGTTAGTCTAGAAATTCCATTTCTGAGTATATGTATCTAAATAGAATCAATCCGGTATCTTGAAGAAATTATTTGCACATCATGGCATGTTTGTTGCAACACTTGAAAATCAGATACTGCACCAAATATAGTGTTTTTGTACTGTTTGAAATGAATACAACTATTATCAGTGCTGTGCGAATTCATGACCAGTCATTGTTGTATTGCAAACAGACTTGCACGATCAACCAGTTTGTTTTTACATTTTTTAAAAATCAGAGTATGTATGACTCAGATCAGACTGGTCTCTCTTGTGTAAATATACACATGCAAAAATGGTCAGTTTTACATGCCCATAAAGATATTTGTGAAGAATTCAGCTATTATGATGTGTTGTATAAACTTTTTAGGCACTTTATTATAAACTGGAATTTGGCTTCACCAATGTTACTGCTTGGTCAGTCGTTTGACCTAATTTGTTGTGGTTATCTGTGTGTATTAGGTTAATAAATTCCCTTAGTTATTGTGGGCTGATCAGGTCCTCAATCCCCTGAATGAGTGTACGGCAAAGGTTAAATAAGAAGAGGCAAATAGGATGATTTCAAGAGGATCAAAGCCCTCTCACAAAATTGAAGATTCAGTTGGGGCTAAGACCAAGACCTTCTCTGGATGGCCAATATTTATTTGATTATCAGAAGGCAGAGAAATACTCAAGAAGGGCTGAATCACTCAAGGACTTCTCCAAGTAAGGTATTAAGGGGAGTGATATGCCAGAGGCTATAGCCTTTATCTAGCTGAGATTGGCTCCAGGTGTCCTTGGCTATGATCTTGTCTTATCCTTTGAGGTTTTCAGACTTCTTCCTCTACTACAGCTTTTAGTAGAGATTAGTGACTCACAGAGGTTCACTTACTATGAGTCCACCATTTCCAGACAAGGAGCCTAGGCCTTGGACAGATTCACAAGTGAACATGAAAAGTCAATTGATTTATTTAAGTCCTGCGCAGGGCGGCTTCGCAGTGGTCTCTGTCATGTCTGTTTTGCAGTCTTCATGCAGACAAGCACTCCAAAAAGACTAATAAAGAACCAGCCTGCTGTAGTGGAGAGGTCTGTCCAGCTGTGGAGAAGACAACCTGTGGTTTCTCTGTGCTGGTGAGGAGGGGAGAATTTGAACAGCTTCAAAGAGCTGCATATTGAGGTCCCTGCTATTATATTCCTAGAATATTAGGTCTGCATGAGTCTGACTGGCCCTTGGGTGGCCTTTGGTAAAGGCCTACAGTTGGAAGGAGAGAGTTCTTTATCTGGCGTTCTCTTCAATTAAAAAATTAACATTGGGATGTGGGTTTGATCCTCGGGTGGACTTAGTGACAGTGCAGGGATTCTCCACAGCTGGATAGAAATGTCAGAAAGCTACTAACCATACACAGGCAGTAGCAGATTTTAGATCCTAATGTTTCAGCTGTGCTTTTAATACTCAGAATACTAGGGGCTGGGGTGTTGAAGGTTTACCACTTTTCTTTTGAACAACTTATAGAATTTAACAGATGCACTGTCTCTCCTGTGGCCTCACATTTAAATTACGAGAACGTACACATGGTTTGCAACTTTCCTTGGCCACCAAGTATTTTAAAAGTATATACTGCCTTTAACCCTCACTGTTTTAAAAGTTGAAGGTGATACTTTTTCTGTATGTGATGAAATTCATGTCAACTGAAGTAAGTAACTGCAGATATCAGCATTATATTTTAAAATCATCCTATGGAAATATCGCCTGCATTCTATCAATTGTCAGATCAAAAGCATCTTTTTTCCTTTTAATTTTTAGCATTAAATAAAAAAAATTGGGAACACTAAAAAAAAAACAAAAAAATTGTTCGAAATAGCCAAGAAATAAAAACAACCATATTGAAAGATTTAGCATCATTAAGACACTAAATTTGTCCTGAGTTGATTATAAATTCAAAGTAATCTCAATTAAAATCCTAAGAGGCTTTTAAACATACAAATCGACAAGCATATTCTAAAAGGAATTTGAAAATGAAAATCGTTCAAAACAGCCAAAACAATTTTGAGAAAATAAAGGTTTAGGATTTATATTACCTGATTTCATGAATCACTATAAAGCTACAGTCATCAGAAAGTTTTGTGTTAATCTAGATATAGACATACAGATCACTGGGACAGAATAGAGAGTATAGTAACAGACCAACATGCACAATAACTGATGTTTAAGAAAGGTACTGGGATAATTCAAAAGAAGAGAATTGTTTTTAATAATGTGCTGTTCATCTATGATAAAAGTTAGAAATGCAAAGTATACGGAAGCATATTGATAAAGCAATTGGAGACATAGATGGAAAAAAAGAACCATGACTCTTATTTCCAACATAAATAAGACCAAAAGAATCACATCCTTAAACACATGAGCTCAGTGAGCTTTCAGATAAATACTTTATGATCTTGGGTTAATAAAGATTTCTTAGAACAAAGTGAACTTGAATAAAAAAAGAATCTATCAACTGGGTCTCATCAAAATTAAAAACACCCTTTGAGAAACATTACTTAGAAAATAAAAACAAGTCACTGACTGCGAGAAAAAAAATATATATATATATAGGCTGTACTAGGGATCAAACCCAAAACCTTCAACATACTAGACAAGTACTGTGCCACTGAGCTATGTGCCCAGACTTATTTGTTTAAATGGTCAAAGGATTTGAAGAGACTTTTCACAAGAGAGTATGTATAATAGCAAATGAGCACACAAAAAGATGCTCAACATCATTATTCATCAGAAGAATGCAAATTAAAAGCATTATGAGGTACCTCTACAACTCATTAGAAAGACTAACATTTTTAAAAGACTGACAGTCTCAATGTGTTGAGAATGTGGAGCAGCTAGAACTATCACTCTAGTTTTATTTGCACTGAAATTATAAATGGTACAGCTAACATGAAAAACACTGCAAGTTTCTTTTAAGCTAAATGTATACTTAATATATGACCCACTGATTGCATTTATAAGTATTTATCCAGGAGAAATGGAAGCATACTATACACACAAAGACTTGTTTATAAATGTTCGTAGCAACTTTATTCACAATACACAAAAATTGGTAGTGACTCAAATACCTATCAACTGATGAACTGATAAACAAATTGTTTCCTGAGTGTAAAATCCACATAGAAGAGAAGGTTAGTAGTGGGTTTTGGTACTGGGTAGTATGTGTGGAAAAGATCTGCTGGCAGACAAGTTGTTAATTCTAGGAATCAACTAGCCTTGCCAGAAGCAGCTCTGGATACATTGTAAAATACCGAAAAAAAAAATTAAAATACAATTCATACATCACTACAACAAGATGACCTGCCTCACAGAAATTTACCTTCTTCAGAGAATGAGAGAGAGGTGATGTGATGGTCCTGGAAAATCTGATCCAATCCTGAGTCTGGAGGCCAGGCAACAGGGCCTCTGTCTTCTCTCAGATGGGTTGCTTCAGTCTTTCTTTTGCTTCTAGTTTTACTTTCCTTCTCTTTATTGCAGTCATGGCAAAAGTCATATGTGTGTCTCATCCTGTGGCTCCCAGGCTTAACATCCTATAGTGGACATCCACTACCTGTAGAATCCAGTCCAAACTTCTTAACATGAACCATGTCTTGAAATAAGTCTCAGATGATCTACACAGCATTCATCAAATTCTTTCCCCAGATGTGCACACTGACTAGTGAGCAGTAGAATATCTCTCCCTTTTATATGTTTTTTTATTTTTTCAGTATTGGGAATCGAACTCAGAACCTTGTGCTTGCCAGGCAGGTGCTTGTGCCGCTGAGCTATATCCCAAGCCCTCTCTCTCCCTTTTGTTTTTTTTTTTTAAAACAACCAGTTCTTCTTTCTAGAAGAGCCGCATGCTTGTTCTCTCTTGTTTGAACCTCAAAGGATCCTTTAGACTTAGACTCTAACATATATTCTACTCAGAGGTTTTTCCCAAGTCTTCCCCAGTCCAGGCCAACTTTAGGGATTCACTGAATCCCCACATAGCATTCTCTGCTTTCCCATCACTTCTATAATTGCCTACTTATTTCTCTCATGTGCCCTGAGGATAAGGATCATATAAACTGCATCCTCAGCACCTGGAACAATGCTTGACACATGGCAGTCTTTCAGGAAACAAATCTGATATGCTTGCAAAGCTATGCTCTAAAGCCAGGACTTACCCAAGAGACCTGAGCCGGGACACTGGTTTGAGGAGTGCTTTGGAATTTGAACACTTTTTCTCCTGAGGTGACTAGAGTTGGGCCTGGTTTGGGGAGGCCACAGAACATCTTTAGCCTAGGATTAGAACCAAACTAGTCTCCAGGGGAAGAGAGAAAAGGAAATACAGCATTTTCTTGGAAAATTTCTTCTTTTTGAGCTAACTCTGGGTCATTCATTTTTTATGCCCAAACAAGTTAACACACCTGGCAATGTCAGTGAGAGCTTCAGTCTTCAGTTGACTTCCACCAGGACAGCGATGACTGCACTACCAGATGAGCCCATGAGAAATGCGGGGTTGTCAAAAACCAGTAAAAAGTCTAATGTGCATTATAAATAACACTGTATAAAATGAGTGATGTTTTTCTTTACCTTCAACTTTAGATGGAGGTGACAAGTGTGATATCGCCCTTTTCCTGAACCTATAACTTAAGCTATCAAGAAAAAATTTATGTAAGATTTGAGAAAAAAACCTCCAAGAACTAAAGAAGCCTCTCTATATTAAAAGAGATTCTTCAAATATTGACAGAGGAACGGGAGATGAGGAGGAAGGTATGAAGACAGTAGCCATAGCACGTTCTGAGTGAGGTCTGGGCTAGAAGATACGGCCTGAAATTGTAGAGGGACATACTAGTGGAGACAGCAGGGAAAACAATCATGGTGACGAGGTCGGAGAGTCAACTCTGTCACAGTGTCTGTCTCTGTCTCTTTGTCTCCCTCCCTGTCTCTCTCTCTCTCTCTCTCTCTGTCACACACACACACAGATCAATGTATATCAAGTTTACTTTAAAAAGCAGAAGCTCTGATTTAAAAGAGAGGATGTGTACCAGAACACTTTCCAAGGCAACTTCAAGTATTAAATGGCAGGGATTTTTCTTCCTCTATCAGTTCCTTTTGCAAAAGAAGGGGACCCTGTATTTTTTTATTTCTCCTGTTTAGAGCTTTCTTAGCTGTTTTTTTAAACATCAAGGAGACATTTTCAAAACTTGTGAAAATCACTTAAAACATCAAACCTATCATCAGAAAAGCAATCAGGTTGGTATGCACGCATTCTGCACAGTGTGTTAGGAGTAGATGGAGGGGGGTCACCAGAAGGGCTGGCAGCGAACCACGTTCTTCCTTGTTGTTGTGCTTAATGTACCAGAATTTAGGAAAGATAAATCCAATTGTAAATGTTTGCTTTCAAATCCACCAGCATCCCCCAGAGCTAAGACTAATGGATGTCAAGATAAGGGCAGATTTAAGTGAATGCAATTCAGGCGAGGACTTATGAAAAGTCAGAGGATTGCTAGGGACTCTCAGACAAAGATCTGTACATTTTAGACGGTTTGATTACAAAACCAGTTGGTAAAGTCTTTTATTAAATCTAAGATTCTGTAATGCTATTATTTATGTGTGTCTGTGTGCGCACATGTGCGCGTGCATAGGGCGCAGTGGGTGAAAAGTGCCAGCTGGGCTGTTTATTACTCTGAGAATGGCTTCCCTTCACAAACTCTCTCCACTAACACAGCATCTGCAGCAGCAAGAAGGTTTTACAACCTGCCTTTACCTTTTTGTTGTCAGGGCTGTTTTGTGTGGGATGGGGGTAGGGAGGCAGGGAAAGGACAGTGTCTTAGCTGGAAGCAGCCCCCACAGATCATGTGTCCTACCTAGAAAGGGCCAAGTCTTCCTGTGATGTATATACAAGTGACAAACTACAGGAGGTCTCTGCTCACCATTTAATTGCTTTATGGAATTTTTCTTAGTCCACTCTGTGTGCCCTGTTTTATTTTCTATTATCATATATTATGTTGTCATTGTGAGCGTCTCTGTTTCACTCTCAGTCTTTAGGACTTGAATTTCTCTGTGGTCTTTGGGATATACCACAAACCAATTTGCATATTGGGTTTTCTGCCTGGACTATATTAGCAAACTTGAAGTTCTAGGCAAATGTGTTGCCAACTGGTAAAACGCATGGCTATTATTATTTACTTGTCTATACATCCCTTCACTTACTGACAAAATTATGATTATTTGTAAAAAAAAATCAGAAGCATACAAAGAAAAGAGTCAAATAACCTGTAATTTAAAAAACTAAGTGATTGTCAGTTGTGTTTTTATAGTGGCAAAATAAAAGAAAATACCAACTCTGGAGTAAGGAAATTTGGGTTCAAAATATAAATCCTGTAATGTCCTGGCTTGGTGGCCTTTAACACTTCAATACAGTTGAGGTGAGAATTAAATATGCAAGCATGGGAAAAACCTGTGAAAGTAGTAAGATTTAAGAGATGGTTTGCTGAATAATCAGTAATTGGAATATTATGGGTTCTGAAGTGCCTGTACATTTTCTTTCTATCCCTACCCCATCTCAAGGCAGACCTTAAAAAGAGAAACTTAAAAAGGAATATTTAATCTCATATTTCCTATTGCAGGCCTTGAGAATACTTGATACTTTCTATTAATTTTTTTTCTAGAACAGAACTGCAATTGGATGAAAAGATTGAGCCATTTTTATGAAAAATCAAATGTTCCTAGAAAGATGCTTCTTTCCTTTGAACCATGCTCTCAACTCTGGAATCCTGCACCTCACTGTTTGTTTGAACCCCTAGAGGGCAGCATGCCCTCAAAAGAAACTCTGTGGCCCAATCTGGAATGGCCATCTGTGCTTCAAGTCCGGTTAACAAAGACCATCAGAAATGTCATTAGACACAATAATTTCAGAGAGTGTTACCTGTAATTTCTAATGACTACCACAGTGCTGTTTTATGGACACTATCAAATTTAGAGTATTAAATAGCCGGGAAAAGAAGAAACCTGGTAGTGGGCATCAACTTTGTGGAAGGAACTCTGTCCAAGAAGCAGCAGATGGTTCCTCAGGTGGGATCCTCCTTTGAAAGTGACTTCCTGTCATACCCTCTCTCCTCCAGGCTCTTCAAACCTGAGAGAGACCAGAGCCACATGGGTCCCTCCTCCCACCAACCTGCCTCCATCTCCTTCCTTTCCTGGCCCATCAAATATAGGTGGTAAGGCACCCGAGCATGGGCTCTTGGTCCTTATTCCTTTCTTTCTAGGATTAACTTCCGGTTCCCTCACTAACACCTTCTTCACTGCCTCATACATAATGGAAAGACTCAGGGCTTACCCTCCCAGACCACAAATACCCCAATGATATGGCAAAACCCAGAGCAGAGTGCTTCCTCCCACAGCTCCCTAGTGCTGGTGTCTTACACCTGAGTCCCCTTCTGCCTCCTCAGGTGTCTCTCTTCAGGAGTCTTAGTCTACAGCTTAGGCTCAACGGCTAATCAGAGCTTCATGGTTCTAATGTGGAAACATGAGAAGATGTTAAGCATCTTCACCCGAGTTCTAGAGAGGCAGATGGTGATTTCCAGGGACTTTGATGCCAAAATCATCTCGGAGAAAAAGTAACACAATTTCTTCTATTCACAGAGACTTACTGAGGTTTCTGTAATAATTCAGGTCAACTTTTGGATTTTTTGGTGAGTCTTCTTTTTCTCAAAATATATCTGGGTTCAGATGAATAAAAGTTTTCATATATGTATGGGATGTTGTCAAAACAGGACACTAGAGGATTTTTTTAAAGAAAAATAACCATTCCAGTATTGAAAGGCAGTATCCATTAATTCAATCGAACATTATTTTCATAAGCAAGTATGTTTGAAAAAATTAGCAAGTAAATGCATAAATAAATTACCTACATTGAAAGCTGTTACTGGCAGATATGATAACATGTTTCCTGTTAACTAGTTTACATTTCTTTTGAAGTGAATTTCAGGCTGACAGTGTTTATGTCACAGATGGTACCCTCACCTGCTTCATTAAAGCCTGTTTAGAATACAGTTCTAATGTAGGTTTTATTCCATGTAAAGCCACCTAGAGATAATTTTAAATGATCATATCGACTAACAAACACGTAATCAAGAAGCTCTTAAAATTTTATTAAAATTCAGGTCTTTCACCATTTGCAAACCTGCTTCATTAACATATTAATAGATAATGTTCCTACTCATAATTAGCGTGTATTTTCTTTGCATCATTGTAGTTGAAAGAATTCAGGTGGGATTTGATAGAAAAGTTTTTTTTTTTTTATTTCTGCAACAAAGCACCTGGGAAAACAACTAAAGCTTCTGACCACTGTTTTCATTTTAGTCATCTACTTCCTCTTCCCCACAATTTCTTTTCCTTAAACTCCATTTTATAATTTATTTTGCCCACAGTTGACTTACTATGAATCATAGACATGGTTAGCAATGAATGAACTCTATGCAAATGGGTAAGAATTGGCCCAAGTCACTGAAAGATGAATGCTACCTACAAGAGAAATGTCAGGTGTGAAAATATTCACATCTACAGCTTGAGAAAAACTGGAATATACAACTGAAAATTTCTCATCCTTTTCTTTAAAATAATGATTTTTAAACCCTACCCGTCCAAGGTACAAATGACATAGAATATAGGATACAGTCCATGTCTCTATATCTATAAAAAGGAGTGATTCAAGGAATGGTATCTTACAGAAAGGAGCAGTTCAGGAAGATAGTTGTTTTGTTTTTCAGTGATATTAAAATTAGATTAAGTCTATAATTGAGGTCCTTGGAATCGTCACAGTGTTGTTTTGAAAGATTTTCCATGACGCGATTATAGTAGCTATCACATATTAGCAATAAGGGATAAAATTAATTTTATCCCTTAAGATGGCAGTCAAACAAAATGGGAACTGATGTTTATATCTAAAGTGTCAATCTAAAATGGCCCACACAATTAGCCAATTCTGTTTACCACAGCCGTTCTGAGGTCATCTTGACATGAGGCAGAGCAGCCGGCATGTTCTAGGCATATTGGAATCGCTTACACGGGTCCGAGTTCAGTTTCAGTGTAAGGAGTGCCCGCCGTACTTCTGCACTCTGGGGCTGGGTCCCAGTCCCGGCCTTAGAGAACACCGGCTTCCTGCACTCATTTTACCCAGGAGCAGATGCCGGCCCGGGGAAGCTCAGCAGCTCTCCTCATGTCGCTCAGCTTGTCAGGGACACAGCTGAGGATAAACTTACGACATAAATTTTTAATGTTTTCCAGATCTTTTTCATACCATTTCCTGGCCACGATTTTCTCAAAAAGAGGAAAAAATTATATGATATTGATGAATTGTTAGAAGAAAGTGATGATATAACATGCCATCCCAGGACAGAGTAGGTTGAATATGGCCACGAATAACGTTTTTATTCGTCTCCAAAAATCACCCGGATAAAGGAAGATTCAAACTTGGCACTGGAGAGGTGCTCCTCTTTGTCATTTTAACAGCGAGACCCGGAACTAATATTTTTACATCTAGTAGACGTCTCTGCGGTGATGGGAAGGTCAGCTGCCCATATTTTCCGACTTGGGAATGGCTGGCCACATGTGGCTATTGAACACTTAAAATGTAATAAGGTGACTGAGGAACTGAATTTCTAATTTCATTTATTCTTCACTAACAAATTTAAATAGGTATGTGGAGCTAGTGGCTACTGTAGGGGATGGCACAGATTTAGCATTTTGCACGGAAGTTACTCTCCTATAATGTCAGTGAGCTGGAGACCTCTGGTGGAGGGGACTGATATCTGCAAGACACAGAACACAACTTTTAATGCGGGCCATTTTTTAAAGGTGCAGATATTTCAGAATTGCTTATATATTTTAACACTAACACCACTACTGAACATGGCATGAAAATTCTCCAGGTGACAAAGAATGGAGTAACAAAGAATGCAGGGACAAATTACACTGATTTCATGTTTACTGTGGCGACAGTAAGTATTTAGGCTTATTAACAGAACGTCGGAGACAGGTAAAGCTTCTCTGAAACAACGCATTTCGGTTCTCTGGCATGAATGGTAGAATATCCTAGGTCACTGCACAGGTTAAAAAGCATTCTTCGGGATGGGAGATGGTCTCAAGTTGTATGCTAAGCACGGAGCGAAGTTGGGCTGAAGTCTGTACTCAATTCAAGACAAAGGCTGTTCGATCACCTCCCTTAGCAAAGAAGCCCCAGTGCTGTTTCCGTCCCTTCTGACATACAACTGCCTCCATAGAGCTGAGGTAACTGGGTGTTCTCATACTAGATTTGATAGGAAAGCTGTACTCCTGGGCTCTCTAAAATGAAGTGTATTGATATGTGTGGATCCTTTCCTCCCCCGCCACCATCTGTATTACTTACACTGTCCTCTGTAGCCATCGGGAGACTAATTGCTCAAAGTACAGTCCTCATACTGCTCTGTGAATCTGAAGGCTCCTTTTCCCTTCACAAGCGTTCTTACCTTTTTGAATCCCATGTCGGTTGGCTGACAGCCTAAAACTCCATCCCATGACTGAAAATTCCAAAAGTACGTGTGACAGAGACAGCCAGCAGACTCTGATAACCGCCAAAGATAATACAATCAATTTTTAGTTTGCACATCTTCAGGATTTTCTAAAGGTAAAATTCTTAAACTCAGAGTATACTGATTATTATGTGAGAATTTTAAAATGTAGTGTTGGTGCAGCCATTATTTTTGACTTTTGAGGTTCTAACTTAATATAAATTCTGTTCTACTTTAAACTTATGCAAAAATCTTCCCAAACATCCACGGTTGATTTGGTTAAATATCTAGAAAATCAGTTAAAGTCTGTTTCAAATGATTAGAATAACTTAAATTGGGAAAGTAGCTGGATATAAATTTTTAAAAAATATAATAATGACCAGTTAAAACTAGAACTGAATTTGTTAAATATTAACTAATTTAGATTTAGAAAGTCACACATGGCTAGTGGGTACTACATTGTGCAGCACAGATTTAGCATATCTCATAGAGGCATTAGATTCAGACCATGGCAATGAGCTAAAAACAACTCATACATAGCTTGAGCAAAAAGAACGTACAGGCAAAAATTATAACATTTTATTAGCAGGCATAAACAAAACTTGAATAAAGGTAAAGGTATACCATGGCTGGCATGGGAAAAGGACATGATAAAAAAATTAATTTTTTCCAAATTAAAATATACATCTGCCTGGGTGTGGTGGTGCACCTCTAATTCCAGCACTCTGAAGGCTGAGGAAAGAGGATCACATGAGGAATGATAAATATGGCAGAATTACCAAAAAAAAAAAAATTGAAATGTGGAAAAATATATTCCAGGTATAAAACCTAAAAACAAAGCTACATTCACTAAAGCAATATGATAAGCCAGGCGTGGCGGCGAATGACTGTCATCCTTGCTACTTGAGACACAGGCAGGAGGATGGCAAGTTCAAGACCAGCTTGAACGAGTTAGAAAGATTCTGTCACAAAATAAAATATAAAAAGTACAAGTGATGTTGCTCAGTGGTAGTATAACCCCAGAATCATTCTCAAGGACTGCAAGAAAAAATAAAACAATACAAGAATGGTATATAGCCAGAATAAACAAAGAACTCATTAGGAGGTCCAGTGATAGGAGAGTTAAGTCAAGATAAACATGTTACTTCAATTCAGTGAAAAAAAAAGTATTTTTAAAAATAATCCTGGCAAAATGGTCTCTATCTCATTCCTTGTAGAAAATTTTAAAATTTGTTTAGAGCTTATATTCACAATAAACCCTGGGAAACCCTCAATTTCAGGTTTTTTAAAAAATGTAAAGAGTGTCTCAAAAAAGAAAAGCCAGAGTTAGGGGAATCCTCTGAATATAAGATTACTAGCTGAAACTCCATCTCTCCCATACAAAGGTGCAAATAAGATGGAAACAGTATTCTCATTTTTAGGTGAAATATTAAATTAGCTTATTTGAAATAACATCCATAACTTGACACAAAATAAAATTAGAGCCCTAGAGCTTGTTCACAGCTCAGTTGTGCAGTACTATTTAAAATTCCTCTGTATTCTTTGTTTAGCAATGAAAGTCCCAAATGCCTCAGAAATGTTCTGTTCTGGAGAGTGGGTCGTTTCTATAAAAGATCTTCTCTATTACAATCTAAGGCAAACTGTAAGAGTAGCAGGAGTATAATCATGTAACCACTGGGCCACAGATTCACTGGGTTTCTCATGTGAAAAGTTATTAGCAGTTTGAGGGATTTCTAGTGGTTTTAATGATGGACAGTGCTATATGAAAATATTATCTCTATATCCCTATAGAGATAATTGAATATATATATATAGCAAGTGGAAATATGTGACAAGGATATGTGACAAGTGGAGACAGAAAACAAATAAGTGTTAATTATTTCTAAATAACCAAGCTTAGTGCTTTTGATAATTATTTTTCCTGTCTCTGCGCACATTCGTGTGAAATTGCTAGAAGCTACTTAAGTGAGTGACAGATTACTCCATGCCAAAGTACACTGAAGTTTCAAGCCCCAAACCCTTGCTTTATAATTTTAAAGAAACATAAAGAAAATGCTAATTGACAACAAGGGGTTTTCTTTCTGATTCACCTCAAGAGTTTAGAGTTGAAAATTACTGTTACCATGAGAAGATCCCTCAGCTTAACAGGTGACGTTAAGTTGAATCGTCTTGTGCAGTGTTTTTCTCTTGCCACTTGTCTAGGACCGAAAGGATGAGAAGAGTAAACTTCAACGGCTGAATGACAGCAGGAAATGGACAAACTGTCATATGGTGCTGCCCTCACATTGTTTTTCTTCTGATGCTGGGTAGACTTTGCCTCTCTTTTGAGACAGAGCAAGTGAAACAGATAATCTGGCTATCAACAAAGCAGGGGCTAGCAAAGCTTTTGACTTTGGAAGATGTGTGATCTCTTGTCTCTATTATTCAACCATGCTGTTGAGTGGTAAAAGGAAACATGGACGACTAATAGGTGAATGGCTATAACTGTGTTACTAGGAGAACAAAAATTTTGTTTCAAAATAAAAGCAGAGAGCAGAGGTTGGCCTGCAGGTCACAGCTTTCTACACTACTTAGAGACTCATCAGCCACTTGGAGGTAAGCGAAGGTCACTCACCAATATTGTGAAAAGAAACCAGAAAGCAGTCGGAAATAAGAGTGGCAGAGACTTGTTTCCTCTTGGATCAAATACAGTTTTAAACATTTAGAAATATCAATAGGGCAAGATATCTGCATGTTCTTCAACTCTCCTGTAAATTTGAAGGAGAGCTCTCCTTAAATTGATATACTCATCACATTTTAATTGACAAATAAGTGTGATGGCAGCAATGGGAAACAAAATTGCCATTTCTATCATAGCTTCTTCCACATTATTTATGCTGCGGCAGAACTGGAGCTATAAGGTCCCCCCCCCCAGTAGAAACCAATCTCTTCCTGACCAATGAAATCAGTGATGATATCCCCACCACAGTGTTCTGAGAAGTGTAAATGTGTCTTTATCAAGAGTAGGAGCACATGTGAACACAGCCCACCAGCTTCTGGCACATGCTCCACTGTCCCATTGGAATTCACTAAAAAAACATGAATCAAAGGTACAGTTGTTAAGAATTTCAAGACAAGGTCACAGAACATGAAATGCCGAGCATGGGCCCTTCTGAGTAGTGGCCTCTGGAACCAGGCTGATAATAAGTTCTCAAAACCTGCCCTGGCACATTAGCCCAAGATGTGACCTCTGTGCTAGTTTTGCGTCATCTCAGAAGCTCGAGAAAGTAAAGTACTTCTCAGTGATTTTAGTTTGGCATCTTGACTCTGTTGCTTGCTACTTGTTTTTCCAACACCACAGACAACTCAGAGATGGTTTTACAAACCATGAAAATTTAATGAGACTAGCATTTGCAGCACAGCAGATCAATCCTAGAATAACTGAAGATTTCGGTTACAGTTTGTTTACAGGATAAATAAAAGCATTAGCAAATTCACCAAATTCACAAACACCCAGGTCCTCAATTATTTTTATAATGCCACAGTTGCAAATGCCACTACAAATCAGTCAGCAAGCAAACTGCACTTGCAACAGACCACAGACACTTACCACATACCTTTTACCATATCCCTTCATTACTGAAATTCTAGATATATTGTCCTTATATTAATGAGTGGATTAATTCATGTATCAAATCTTTGCAACACTTGATTCCGAGTATTTGGAATCATCTACCACCAGTCCTTTATATCCAGAAGACCTGACTCCTCTCATTTCCAGAGGACCCTTCTGTAGACACATGCTTTGGCTGAGGTTGCCCAACCACTCCAATGGGGGAGTGTCAGCTCTAACTTCAGGCAGGCTGTCTGCTCCCACCTGTCCATTCAGGCAGGGCCATTGTTACAGGTAGTTATTTCTGTCTCTACCAACTTTGTACTTATGGAATATAATCTATTCTCCCAAGTACATACAAGAGTTTTGCTCCTGTGACCATTAGTTAAGTTTGATTTGTCAAGTTGAGTGGATTGAGAAATGTTGCATAGATCAATGAACCACAGTTCTAGGAGTGTCTGTGGATGATTGACATGCAAGTCAGTGAACTGAGGGAAAAAGAACCACCCTGGCTGTAGAGAAGAGCCTTACTCTCTACCACTGTCTCTGGATATCAGACTCCATTTTCTTGTCTTCCAACCCAGGCTTATGCTGGTGACTCCATGGTGAATTTTAGGCCTTTGACTTTGGGCTGGCGTGGTGTCCTTGATCCTTCTTGTTCTGTAACTTTCATTTTGGGCCAAGTAGCTGCTGGATCCTCTGGCCCTCTGGCACACAGACGGTCACTGTAGACTCTCCCATCTCTGATCCTATGATGCCTATGTGATAAGCCCCATTGCACAATTATACGCTTTTTTTTTTTTTTTTGTATCTGGAATCAAATTCAGGCCTTCTTGCTTGGCAAGCAGGCAAGTGCAGTGCTTCTGAGCTACATCCCTGGCTATACATATTTTCTATTGATTCTGTTCCTGTAGAGAACCCTGACTAATACAGCTCCCACCAAATGTCATCAAGGCCCCGGAGTTTAGCACTGAGAAAGCACTGACGTCTTCTGTCATAATGAATGATTTCTTTATGCTTTTTTTAAAAATGGCTACTCTAACTCAACTTGTAGCTTGCATAATTGTCAAATAGTGATGTCACATACAATTATTTTATCATTCTAAATCTCTGGATGAGTCAGAAGTTTGTCCCAAAAATAAAAGGGTTGTTCTAAGCATTAATTAATTTAGTCTGTTCACATTTTAGAATAAAATAGTTTGAAATTTTATCCAAATCAATCATATACACATAAAGCAGATACAAAAGAAACCTTACCTATGCCGTTTATCTCCCTTATCTCTGCTTTATGGTACCTAAAACTTCAGAATTAACAATCACTTCTTAGAATCGAATATTTTCTTGCACAAGTATTACAAATAGTAATTTTTGTGGGTGTAGAAAAATAGTCACTCAGTTAACATCTCAGCGATAGTTGATTAATGAAGTCTATTTCCCCCAGAAAAGGGTAAACAAGATTTATGAGAGGCAGACAGAAAAGCTAAAGAAAAGCAGGGCACCATGTTTACTGCAGGCCTATTCCCAATAGCTAAGATTTAGAACCCTCCTAAGTGCTTTTCAACAGGTGAATGGATAAAGAAATATATATATATATATATATATATATATATATATATATACACACACACACACACACACACATACATATATGCACAATGGGATACTTAAAGAAGGATGTGACCCTTTCATTTGAACCACAACAGATGGAACTGGAAAACATTTGTATTAAATGAAATGAGCCAGACGCCACAGGAGGATGAATGTCTGTCTCAAATATGGAAGCTAAGGAGTTGAGCTGAAAGTAAAATTTCTAGAGCTTGTTAAGGGTGGGATACAGGGTGAAAGAAGGGTGTTGTATTTGAGAAGTGCACAGTATATGACTGGATGGAAATGTCACAGAGGACTCCACTAATATTAATTATTTATAAGAAGAACAGAAAACTAGATGTAGAAAGGAAAAACTGGGAGACAGGATTGTCTCCAAGAAAACTTTGCATGTCCTTCTTCCTTGGCTACATTGCAACTATGTCTTTTATTAGTTATTGCTTCATTACATTTCTTTCCAAGAATGTGTGGAAATTTTCAAAACTTGATTTCACAACCTAACACTCTAAGCTCAGCGGTATCATCCAAGAACACTCTCTCCTCTACCTTTTCTAATTTCTTCATAGAAGCTATTTTTCTCACCTAATTTTAATACCAAACCAACCTTTAGTCCTGTAATGGTCTAGACTACTGTCTGCCTGAAGTTATTTCCTCTTTTTATTCAGGTCACTAGATATTGATCAAATACTTTGGTATAGGCAGATTTTATGTTACTTTTATAAAGTCCTGTACTGCATGTTTTACGTTTCTCTTTTTTTTTTTTTTTTTTTTTTTTTTTTTTTTTTTTTTTTTTTTTTTTTTTTTTTTTTTTTTTTTTTTTTTTTTTTTTTTT